>CAUYON010077972.1:0-12171 GCA_963573935.1 Arctocebus calabarensis | reverse complement strand
TTTGAGTATTCTCCAAACGTCTTTCCAAAATGGATGTATTAGTTTACATTCCCACCAGCAATGTAGAAGAGTTCCCTTTTCTTCACATCCGCGCCAACATCTCTGGTTTTGGGATTTCATCATGTGGGCTAATCTTACTGGGGTTAGATGGTATCTCAAGGTAGTTTTGATTTGCATTTCTCTGATGATTAAGGATAATGAGCATTTCTTCATGTGTTTGAAGGCTGTGCGCTTGTCTTCTTTGGAGAGGTTTCTTTTCAGTTCTTTTGCCCATCCTGAGATGGCCAGCCACCAGCCTTTTTGATGTTGATGATTGTAAGTACATTGTTTCTACAAAAGAAAATTAAATTTAAATTTAAATGAAATATATATATATTTTAAATTCATGTTTTATTCTTTCACAGATTTTTAACAATTATACCCAACTTTTAACATAAAGATAGTGAAATCTCAAGACTAGAAAGCACTATAAATGTTCTCTTCACTTCACTCTTCAGGATGGAAGGAAAGTTCCAAAGGGTACAATGTGTGAAATTTAACACTGGAAAAATACATATGACACTTGTTGAACTGGCTGCACTTAGGACCAGGCACAGCACAATAAATATTAAATGAAATTGTACCTGGAGTGCTGAAAACAGAAACTAGTCCTAGAGTATTATAAACAATCAGTAAATACTAGTTTTGCCTATGTTTTACCAATCTAATTTACCTTTTTATCTTGTAGTCCCAGTTCTGTTTCTACAGGAGAGGATCTCAGATAGGGAGGAGGCTAGGTAACAGTACTCCTGCAGATTCAAACTTCAGTTCATCCACTCTAACACACACACAGGATCTGGGGCTGGGGGATTATATGATACCAGTTATTCCTACCAGTGAAAGAAGCAAAAGCCAAAGTGTGCAGACATATTCTAAGGGAAGGGCACACTGATATCTCTGGCCTGAAATGTACACAAGCAAATTATGTAATCAGAACATATGTAGCTCTGTAACATTCTGAAATTTAAAAAAGAAAAGTGAGGCCAGGCATGGTGACTCATGCCTGTAATCCTAGCACTCTGGGAGGCTGAAGCAGGTGGAATCATTGGGGTCAGGAGTTCAAGACCAGCATGAGCAAGAGCAAGACCCTGTTTCTACTAAAAGTAGCTGGGCACTGTGGCAGGTGCCTGTGGTCCCAGCTACTCAGGAGGCTAAAGCAAGAGTATCGCTTGAGCCCAAGAATCTAAGGTTGCTGTGAGCTGTGACACCAAGACACTCTACCAAGGGCAACAAAGTGAGACTCTATCTCAGGAAAAAAAAAATAAAAAAGTGTGCAGAACAAACAGCAGGCTGGAGGCTATAAAGATCTCCAAGAATCAAAAGGTGATTCTCTCAAAGAACCTGACAAGACCACAGCAATCAGCTGCTGTCTGGTGACTGTCATGGAACGTGGTGTAGTAGGGAGCTTGCTGCCATCGCCCCTGCTCTGTGTCCAGAACTTTGGTTGCTATCTATTATCATCTTGCTACCAAACAGCATCACTTTGGGGAGAACAACATAATAATCAATCCTTGGGTATCAGAGGAGAAACAGAGTTTGCAGATAACCCACAAAATTTATTTTTCATTATATTTTTAAATTCTATCCTTATCTTACCCTATGCATTTAAATCTGTTAGCAAGTGAATATCAAAAAACAAAATGTATACATTCTTTTGTTTGTCCCTAAACATCACAAGGTGTTGTTGCCCACGGAATTTTTTTTTTGGAGTCAAAGTAAGGGCAACAGAAAATACAGGATCTGAATAATCCACGAACTGCAGGGTATATCGTTGCTTTTATTATCCACATAGAAATTCAAGATGAAACTTTGCCTTAATGAACCTCATGCAAATTCTTTTCAATGATTACTCTCACATCTCAGTAGCACTGTATATATTTTACAGATCAAGTTCTATAAGTTCTATTTTAACACTTAGGGGCTATTTTCATTTCTACGCGTAATCTTTTTAAACTAAGCCACAAAGCATACTGTGGGATGGATGGTTTATGTGCAGGGCACTGTGCTAGCTGCTGTGCATGAGGAAAAAAACTGTTATATTTATGTCAATACTTAAGAACATAAACCTTTACTTCAACTAAAAACAGCACACGCATTTTTAAAAATAGTTTAGGCAGATACTTTTTCCCCCTACTATTATAAAAAGTAATTTTATAAATTCTGGTTATGTTGAGTTTTAGTTCTCAATTCATTTTTAATGAATATTTCGTTTCTTAGGGCTGCTATAAATAAAAAAAGTATCACAAATTGGGAGGCTTAAAACAACAGCAATTTATTCGCTCACAGTTCTGGAGGCTAGCTGTCCAAAACGAGGTGTCAGCAGGGTCAGGCTCCCTCTGAAAGTGGTAATGGGAATCCCTTCTCGCCTCTTCCTATCTCCTGGTCAATTGCCAGCCACCTTTAGCATTCCTTAGCTCGTATCTGCACAATTTTAATCTCAGGCTTGGACTCACATACTGTTCTGTGTGTCTGTCTTTGCAAGACCATCTTCTTAAAAGGACATACTGGATCGGGGACCCACCCTATCCCAGTGTGACCTCATTCTAACTAATTACATCTGCAATGACCTTATTTCCAAATAAAGTCACATGCTGAGGTACCGGGGTTTAGAACCTCGACGTGCCTGTCCTTTTTACAAAGCCAGAAAGAGATGAATCTTGTTTGTGTTTAATCTTTTGTTCCCAAGGCTGATAGGGAACAGGCACAAAAATGAAACATATTTTTTAAGTTCTAACACTCCCAGTGAGTTTTTTATAATAGACTAATAATGGAAACAGAATGATTGCTTTATAGTTGACTTTTAAAAATAATAACATTATAGTTCAAATTGTGATGTGTTCTTCTTATCATAGAAAATCTGTTCCTTTTCGTTAGCACTGTATATTACCTTAGGTCTCAATAATTACTTAGGGGCTGCTGCATCATAAAAAGTATTTACAGCTAAGTTATACCAGAGCAAATCTAATTGATTAAATCAGAATTCTGTGCAGTGTTAATTAAAGTATGCTGTAGATTAAGCACAGCAATTACAGGAGTGATTGTATGTAATGAAATATTTTCATGAATCAGAATCAGATTATTGCATAAGAAACCTGAAAACAGCTACATTGAATAACTAATATATTTCACAAAACACGTTGCCCTCTCTGAGAAGGGCTAAGACATCTAGATAAGGTATATGAAAACGAGGCCACTTGAATCTTCTAGGGCAGACCCAAATTAAGTTCTCATTTCCAACCCTCCCACTGCCACCCCCTGACACATTTTTGCAGTTATGACCTCTAGGGCCATTTCCTCTTTCCCCAGTGGAAGCTCTCTGGGAATCTCTGCCCAAAACATTCATCCTTGTTTCACCAGTAGGCTAAAGCATCCAATTACAACCTACGACATTCTAGAATACATGCTGAAGTACTATTATCAGCCTGATAATATAGTTCTGAATTAAGCGGGGAGGGGGACGAGCTTCATGACCTGCCATATCACACTGAAATGGTGTGTTCTAAGTTTCAGACTGACTCGAGTAAATGCTTCCCCAGAAAGGGAAGAATTGAAAGGTAACGACATCACTGAGGCCCCACTGTGAAAGTGAGCCAGCAGCCCAGCATACACACTCCAGAAGAAATAACTTTCAACAACCAAATGACTGGCACTAGGTTCAGTTATTGAATTTCTGTCATAGCTATATTTTTGGCAGAGATACAAATCCCTGATCGCCTAGACAGAATTCTTTAGTAATTTAGAGCTGTATTCAATATTCTAAGGCAAACAATCTGATATCTGCTGAGCAGAAATTGTGCTGCTAGATGTGTTTAGACCCAGCTGTCTGTCTCAAGCAATATTGGTCTGAAATATTGTGTAAAGTTTTCATTTGGTAGAACAGCAAACGTGAATAGACAGTTTAACAGCTTTGTGTCAGGGTCAACACAATTTCATAAAAGAATGAATATTTGAAGTAAATGTCATTGCCTTGGTCACAAACTATCAAGGGAGAGACGGGACAATATCCTAAAGGTAGCACTGAGCTAACCAGGAGCATCAAAGAATCAACTATTTGTGGCAATAACAGTAACTGAGTAGAAGTCGTTCCTAAAGAATTAATTTTGTTGTGGGAATGTGCAGTAAAATTAAAGTTCTTTTTAGATTCATAAGTGTGAACACTACCCTTTATCTTTCCTTTAAATACTTGAGAGTCTTTTCCTCCTTATTTATTATCTTTAGCCAAACTGTTCTCTTATAGAAAAGACAGAATCACAATCAACATTTCAGTCTTACAGCAATCTGCATATTGTGTCAAGATCAGTCAATAGTGGAATAATCGAATAATTACTGGTGAATATCCCTAGTAAATGTGTCCATCCTATGACTTGCTACAAGTTTTTAGCATACCAGTATCATTCTCTTCCCTTCCCTTTGGTGCTAAAGAGAAGTCTAGTTTTGCCTGCCTTAATCTTTTTCCTCTGCCTCACTCCAAGAGGTTCTGGCTTACTGGCCCAGTTCTTGAGATTTTGCAATGGAGAACTGGGAGGAAAGGCAAGGGAAGCCAGAAGACTTCCCCGAGAGGCTTTGAGGAGGGAGGCACCGGCAGTTGCAGTTTGTAGGACTTCGGAGGAATTGCAAAGAAAGAGAATTTTTTGGCTCAGCACCCAGAGCTCAGTTTTTAGGGCACCGGCCCCATACGGGGGGGGGGGGGCCACTGGGTTCAAACCCAGCCCAGGTCTGCCAAACAACAATGACAACAACTTAATAGCCGGGCATTGTGGTGAGCGCCTGTAGTCCCAGCTACTTGGGAGGCTGAAGCAAGAGAATCGCTTAAGCCCAAGAGTTTGAAGTTGCTGTGAGCTGTGACGCCATGGCACTCTACCAAGGGTGACATAGTGAGACTATCTCAAAAAAAAAAAAAGAAAAGAAAGAAAGAAAGGGAATTTAAAAAATCATTGCTGAAGATCATATATTGTTTCTGTGATGTTCAAACAAAGAATTTGACATTTTGGAATTACTGGGCCATATTCTTTCAACTACATCATTATTTTCGGATGAACCAGTTGGATTCTAGTTTCGTTAACCTTAAAATCTGTAGTGGACATTTGCTATAATTTCTGTGTTTAAGATACCTTTAACTGTCCTTCAACGGGTCTAAGAATGTGAAGCCTTACTAAGACAGAGCCAAGAAAATGATGTTCCCTGTCGTTTTCAGAATATATACACATCACTTATGCATCCCCAATAAGAATTCATTCAGAAGCAACAGTTGCTATTCAATGGATTTAAGTTTCAGTTATGCAACACAAATAAGTTTTAGAGATCTACTGTATCATGTCATACTTATAGTCAGTAATACTGGATTATACTCTTAAAAAATATTTAAGAAGGTAGAGTTCACATTAAATATTCTTACCACAGGGTGGTGCCTGTGGCTAATCGAGTAGGGCGCCGGCCCTATGTACCAAAGGTGGCCAGTTCAAACCCAGCCTCGGCTGAACTGCAAAACAGAAAAATAGCCGGGTGTTGTGATGATCGCCTGTAGTCCCAGCTCCTCAGAAGGCTGAGGCAAGAGAATCGCCTAAGCCCAGGAGTTGGAGGTTGCTGTGAGCTGTGATGCAACAGCACTCTACCAAGGGTGACAAAGTGAGACTCTGTCTCTACAAAAAAAAAAAAATTCTTACCACAATAAAAGATATCTGTAAGAAATGTTAGGGGCACAAAGTGAGCAACCTGAGGAAGGAGGTGCCACACAGAATCCTTGTCATGGCAAAAATGACGCTGTTGGGTGAAGGAGAGGGAACAGCAGTGTCCCCTAGGGCCAGCAGTGCAACTCTGGGGCCACAGTTAACTCAGGCTAGTTCTGCAGCCTGTAGTTGGACATTACTCGGGACTCTAAGCCTTGAGCTACTCCCCCCCAAGTATTCACAGGCTAAACTCCTATTTTGCTTAATCAGCCAGCACCAATTTTTGATATAGGTCAATTGTCCCTCATCTGAAATCCAAAACACTCCAAAATTTGAAACTTTTTCAGCACAGGTGGAAAATTTCACACCTGACCTCATGTGTGGATATGTGAACCAAGTTATTAACAATATTGTATAAAATTACCTTCAGGCTGTGTGCACAGGGGTAAATGAAACATACAAACATGGATTTGGGGATATGCAAATATCCCAAAGACCAAAACACTTCTGGTCCCAAGCATTTGGATAAGGGATACACAACCCGTGCTACACAATACATTTCATTAAAACCCCAGGGGCTGAATATGAAAATTATGGTTCACTTTTCCAGACTACTCCCATTTTATATTTTGCCTAGGCATTATTTGCAGGATAATGTAGATTTTAATCTGTAGCTTTTAGTACTAGATCATTAAGAAAAAAAAGTAAGGTTTTTTTTTTTTTTCCAGAAGATTAATTAAAATGGCCAAAGTAGGCCGTGGAATAGGTACTTTCAAAATTGCAACAGGAATTCCTCTTATAAAGAGAAAGCAGAATGAGGCAAGAATATTTAGAAAATAGAAAATATTCTGATTGGCAGTTCTAAGTCATCTACAAGGGAAGCCACCCTTACGTTTTAATCTGTAAAATGGGAATAACAACACCTGTACCACAAGTGTATTAAAAAAAGGTAACATGGGCTCGGCACCTGTGGCTCAACAGGCTAAGGTGCCAGCCACGTACACCTGAGCTGGCAGGTTCAAATCCAGCGCGGTCCACCAAACAACAATGACGGCTGCAACCAAAAAATGGCCAGGTGTTGTGGCGGGCGCCTGTAGTCCCAGCTACTTGGGAGGTGGAGGCAGGAGATTCGCTTGAGCCCAGGAATTGGAGGTTGCTGTGAGCTGTGATGCCACAGCACTCTATCCAGGGTGACAGCTTGAGGCTCTGTCTCAAAAAAAAAGGTAACATGGAAAACAGCCGCAAAGTACCTGAGCCCACATTGCCAGCTCTAAGCAAGGTTATCTAAATTCTACAAATATGTACGAATATAAAGTAGAGAATGTGGGTAAGTCTTTTCATTGGGGGAAAAGATATTAATCTAATAAGAGTGATTGTGACCTTTATTGATTATGGGTAAACCATTGGGATTCCACCTTGATCCACTGATCCCATTCTCAGGCTACTTGTTTAATTAGCGACCATTAACAACTATGTCCACTTGGGGGGAAAAAGTGTTTCAATAAATATCTCCTTTAACAGGACGCTACAGTAAGAGGAAATATCCCTTTTTAGCACTTTGAGGTAATAAGAACTGTATTTATTTATTTCAGACAGAGTCTCATTCTACTGCCCCAGGCTAGAGTGCCATGCAGTGCAGTGCGGTCAGCTAGTTCACAACAATCTCTAACTCCTGGATTCAAGTAATCCTCCTGCCTCAGCTTTCCAGGATGCTAGGATGACACACACCCACCACAACACCCAGCTAAAGAATTTTATGCTTAAAAAGACTAAAATAGTTAGTAGATACAATACCATTCTGTGTATATAACAAACAAGTAATCTACCAGAGAAAATAGTCACAAAGGGGTCAAACATATTGGCTCACCCCTGTAATCCTAGCACTCTGGGAGACCAAGGCAGGAAGGTCACTTGAGCTCAGGAGTTGGAGACCTACCATTTCTATGAAAAATAGAAAAATTAGTCGGTCATTGTGGTGGGTGCCTGTAGTCCCAGCTACTCCTGACGTTCAAGGTTGAGGTGAGCTAGGCTAACACCAGGGCACTCTAGTTTTGGCAAGAGAGTGAAAAAAAATGTCCCAAGGGAATTGGGGCATTTAGTCAATAAATGTATATTGAGCAACTATTGTGTGATTCATGTGTGGTCAAGGCAATCCATAAGCACACTTGTAAAGAAGATAAAGTTTGCATCAACACTCTCTCTCGGCAATGTCTCTATCCCCTCTGGATAACCAGCACCCTCTGTTGACTCATGCTGCCAAGGAAAACCTCCACCTCCCTCTCCATCCTCAAGTGAAGGCCACCGTACGTACCCTGCCAGCCTTTCCTAACAGATCTCAAACTCCAATTTTGTCACCGTCCTTCCCACCAAAACTAGCCTTTCTGGTATGCCCCAAAAGGAGTATCCCTCATCTGTCTGTCTGTTGAAAGGGTGTAGGGAGCTCAGAAGCACCATAGCATGAAAGGATTTTAACACTGCAAAGAATACACCTTCCAGCAGGCAATAATTACCTGTACTTAATAACCACGGGCAAGAATTTCTAGTGATTCGGGTGGACAAGTACATCCTACATTTATCCTATCATACCCATATCTACCCCAGCTCTACCGCTGGGCAGGGCACATCCTCACCCCAGCTTGCTGTCCTTTTGTTTTGCCCACTTCTTCAGTGACATGCCATATGTGCCGTCCACCCCTCCACTGACAGCGGCTGTGCAGTCACACATTCATCCTCAGGCCTTCAGGTGACAGGCCATTTCTGGACCAACACCAGGCCCATGACTTCAAGTCCGTAAATAAGAAAGGGGATGTCATCGTCCCTATTCTAGCAGTAGAATACCCTCCCAATACTGCAGCCCAAATTTTTTAGATCATTTATGCTTGTGTACACACAGCCACAGACACATAATCTTGCATAATTTTACCCCTTTAAGTTTTTCCTTCTAGAGAAGGAAAGGCAGTTTTAACTGCCTTTGGGGGAATTGACCACAAAAGAGTCCAAATTAAATTATATTACTGAATAGGAGATACAGACAGTATTTAGAAATCTTAAAAGTTGCTTTGCTTTCTCTCCAGAAACATGAAAAGAGCCAAGATGTGTAACATATTACTTTTTTTTCTGTCCTTTTCTCAACGTAGGAGTCTGAGCAGCTGCTATCTCAGCAGATACCTAACCTAAATAACTATTCTTAAACATGAAAGAAAGAGGAGACTTCATTCAGGAACCTTTATTTACCAAAGATCTGCGCTTCAAGCATTTGTACTCAAAGAACTTCAACAATGGATCTTGTGATAATACCTGAAAAATAGTTAAAATTTGTTGAAGTACATTATACTTTTCAGTAATCTGATCATGTCCCTGGAATGTAGCTAGTAACGTGAGATTGCTACCCACACAGTAAGCAGAGCTCAATAATAATTATACTTGCTAACTGATTAATTGCTGTACAATCATTTGTAAAAATTGAGACACAGAGTATTTAAGTGATTTGAATAGGGTCTCTTCTCCATTAGTGACAAAGGTGAGAATACAAGGCAAACCCTTACACATTTTTTGCACACGCCTGCGTGGGGAAGGGGAGCGAACCAGAGTGGAAGTGGTGGAAATCGAGGAAAATATAGCACAAGAGAAGACACAGAGACAAAATATGGAATCAGGAGGTCTGACTGAGCTGATGGCTACAGCCAGCCCCAAAGCACAAAGTCAGCTTTATGTTATAGTATCTGTACCGGGTTGTACACGGGGAAGTAGCATAGACAAAAGACATATCTTTGGTCTTACAGTATGCTTGGAAAATGTAAATGACTTTAATAAAGACAAATCTTCCCGGTAATGGTTTCTACTCAACTTCATTAACATATGATAAGAAGTAAGAAGGGAAAGGAAAGATCTCAAGGATCTCTGCATAGTTCCTAAAAATTAACTAGACAAAGAAAGAGCTGTGTGACTTCTGGTAGGGGGAGCTTGAAGAAAGGGTTATGGTTGTTTTGGGAAAGGAGGAGAAGCAGGTGGGGGTTCATTCCCTGAATGTCCCCCTGTGGGGGCCCTGACGCCTCATGGCCCACTCTCCACACTTGAATTACTGAAATTTTCAAACATACACAAAGGGAACATAGTATAATAAACCTCGTCACTCAGCTTCAACAATTATTGACACTTCATTTTACTGGACTTATTTCATCTTTGATCCAATTTTTTTCTCGTTGCATTATTTGAAAGCAAATCAGAGACACTTCATTTCCTTCGTGAATACTTCTGTGTATGTACATATATCTCTTAAGGTAGTCCTTAGATTTCAAATGTATTTGCGTTAGATCAACAATTTCCAAACAGTGGCCAAAGGACTCAGACACTCAGTAAAGAATTTGAGTGCCCTTCTTTCATTCTTTCCTGAAGTATTTCTCCCCTGTATATCCCCCTTCCTCCAAAGAGGAAATCCAAATTGATTGGCCAATAAATAGAAAAGTCATAAAACAAAAATACAAAAGCTTGACGGTGGAAATACAAACATCAACTTCAAACTTGAGAACATTCCAGTATCTTCCAGTTGTATAAATAGTACACACAAATGCCTCTTTTATCTTTCTCCAAGATAACCAGTCCCTGGAAAAGACACAGTGTGCAAACTCCATGATGGCTACTCCAAACCGAGGCTGTAAGAAGGCCCTGTTTATAAATAACTTCCTGTGGAAATTGTGTGTTTAATAAAACATAAATAAAATTCCTGAGTGTCTCACCTTTTAAAATATTTATTTGGTATATAATTTAACAAAAGTTCTCTGATATTACTATTTTATGGGTTTATCAAAATTTTAATTCTATTCTGATTTTAATATGGAATTCTAATTTCACACTCATTAAAAGGCAATCCATTCAGTACAGAGGCAAATAACTTACCTACAGAGTAGCCATAAAGTCTGAAAACATAGGCAACTATGCATAATAAATGGTTTGTTGATATTACAATACATGATATGTTTGATATGATGGCCCTCATTAGTGATGCATAGTTTAATGCGCAGGGCAGAGTCACAAGGAACAAGGAACATTCACATGGCATTGTAATCCATTGCCTCAGATAAGCAGTTCTCAGACGTGATCCCTGGAATCAGCAGGATCAGCAATGCCCAGGAATGTTAAAAATGCTCATTTTTGGCTCGGCGCCTGTGGCTCAATGGGCTAAGGTGCCAGTCACGTACACCTGAGCTGGTGGGTTCAAATCCAGCCCCGGCCGGCCAAACAACGATGACAGCTGCAACCAAAAAATGGCTGGGCGTTGTGGCAGGTTCCTGTAGTCCCAGCTACCTGGGAGATGGAAGCAGGAGACTCGCTTGAGTCCAGGAATTGGAGGTTGCTGTGAGCTGTGATGCCACAGCTTGATGCTCTGTTTCAAAAAAAAAAAAAACTCTAATTTTCAGGGCCTCACCCCAGACTTAATGAATTAGAAACTCTGACTAATAACCTGAGTTTTAACAAGCTGTGCAGGTGATTCTGATGGAAGCTAAAGTTTAAGAACCACTAGCTCAGATGATTTGTTTCTGATTTTCCCTGGGTGGGGAGGGAGAAAGCTGCCCTTTTAGCAAATCTCACACTTTCCAGATAGAGTATATAGAAATAACAGGAGAACACTCAATTAAATTTGAATTTCAGATAAATTTTTTGTATAATTATATCTCTTGCAAGTATGCCCCACGCATAAAACATCCCATAAATACAAGAAATATGTAAGTAGCCCGTGCATACTTAAACTGAAAATGTATTGGTGGCTTATCCAATATTTACATTGAACTTTCCCTTCTTGTGTTCTAATTCTTCCTGGCATTCCTGCCCATACCCAAGGGTGTTCTGCTCTGGCATACTCCACAGGCCACCTCATCCACTCCAATCTTAGATATTATGGCCCTAACAATTCCACTCCCAGATCACGTGGCAGTGCTCATCCCATCAACTGCTAGCACCAATTTGGGGTTCACGTAACATGGTCAAACAGAGCAAAGAGTCATCTATATTTCCAAACTTTGTAGCTATCCTGTAGGTAGAAACATTGGGTGTGTCAGCTACCAACAAAAACTAAAGAAAAGTCTACCGAATCTCACCTAACTTTAACTTATGAAATGTGCAAACAATTTTTTCTCTATTCAAAGAGCTTAATTTTATGCAAAGTTCTGGATTTCTAATAAGAAATAATTAACTATGAATAAAAATGTTTTAATATCCTTTAGCAAAGATGCTGATACGTCCTTCCTATAACTAGTCCTATGTAAGTCAGAAAATTAAAACTAAACAATTTTGAAATTTAAATCTTTACTCTTACATAGTCATTTCTCTTCACTTTTTTTTTTTTTTTTTTTTTTTTGATATAAAAAAACACAATTTTGCCCTGGGTAGAGACCCATGGCATCATAATAGCAAACACCAACCACAAACACTTGGGTTCAAGAGGTCCGAATGCCAAAGCTTTTCTACA
>CAUYON010077969.1:0-12469 GCA_963573935.1 Arctocebus calabarensis | reverse complement strand
AGCTGTGCTTCTGCACCCTGAAATTTTAATCTCAGATAATTTGTGTGTGCCAAGAAATATTCTTATTTTGACATTTTTCCAATTTTTTTTATTTTAGAATATTAGGGGATACCTACTATGAAGCTAATTTAAAGGTTTTATTTGAAGGCTATAACCCAACTATAGCACAAGAATATGGGAAGGGAGGGGAGGGTGAGTTTGGGGTAAAGGGACGGTAATTGGTGGGGCCACACCTACGGTGCATCTTAGAAGGGTACAGGCGAAACTTACTAAATGCAGAATACAAATGTCTTCATACAATAACTAAGAAAATGCCATGAAGAGTATGCTAAACAGTTTGATGAAAACACTTCAGATTGTATATGAAAACAGCACATTGTACCCCTTGATTGCACTAATGTACGCAGCTATGATTTAATAATAAAAGAAAACCAGAATATTAGGGGATACACGTTTTGTTTACATACTTTGTTTTTGTATAGATTGAGTCAAAGTGATGTGTGCTCTTCACCCAGAGAGTGTGTACTGTACCCAAGAGGTGTAAATTCAACCGTCCCTCCCTCCTCTTCCTAGCTTGATTTTCATTGAGATTTACTACCATATGGGCACTTAGTGGTGATGGATTCGTTCCAATTTGATATTGAGCACATATCTTCCTTTCTCCATTCTTGTGATGTTTGACTTGAAAGAATCGTCTCCAGTTTCATCCAGGTTGTCATGAGAGATACTAGGCCATTTTTTATTTAAAAAATTTAAAACCGTAACAAGCATTCTTAGCTTATGGGTAAGGATGCTGAAAACAGGTGGTAGGCTGGAATTAGCCTGTGGACTGTAACTATCCAAATGTTAGAATACATGCTGTACCTTAGCAGGAGATTTCCAGGATCTCAGAGGTTTTTCTCTTGACCCTACCCAAGACAAGGTCTTCCATACCTCTTTATTGTCATGTTGTCAAACTCTATCCTTAAAGGGCTGGCTGAAGACCCACTTATTCTGGGAAGGCTGTCCAATCTCTAGTTCTTCTCATCACATTTATAAACATCACCATCCTTTGGCACAATGCGAGACATTCCCTTTCCAAGGTCAACTGCAAGGGCTTGGAAGACAGGCCAGGCAGGGCTTGATCGGCAGCTTCCATGGACCTGTCCACTCTTTGTTTCCTTGTGTGTAAAACCATTATCAAAATATTTGGTGGTAGGATTGCTGTTGTGAGGATTAAAAGAAAAAAAAAAAACACAGTACACTGAAAACACCCAGTACGATTTTGTCATGGAATAGAGAAGGCCTGACATGGAGCTGTGACAGAATGATGATGATGCTGATGGCAAGTTGTAACCATACATGGTGACCGAGGTTGGTCGCTCAACGTCAGTATTTGGACAATCCTCACAGCTCCATAGCAAAGCTGAGCATGTCTCCATGGAATGTAAATGCCCCTTACAGTTGAAAATGCTTTAAGTCCCAAAACGTGTGTCTCCCTCAAACTGGTATTTCAGGTCTATGTGGGAAAATGATGGTAAGTTATTAAAATCTATGTTCTCCTTAGTCATTCATAAACAGGACAATTTTATCCCTCAGGGGACATTTGACAGGTGTTTTAGGTTGTTACAACGGGAGTGGGCCCCCCTTGCATGTGGTGGGGAGCAGTCAGAGATGCTCTTAACATCCCCGAGCACACAAGACAGCCCCTGCCCTGCATTAAACAATTTTCTGGCCCCAAACGGCAATGTACCAAGGTTGAGAAAGTCTGCGCTAGAAAAAGTCACAGATGAAGTGAGGTGTGTGTGTGTGGAGGGGGCGAAATGCATTCACCCTTCTCTTTAAGTTGATTATTTTTGTGTGTGAATTTTTTGGCTCGGGCTGGGTTTAAACCCGCCACCTCCGGTGTATAGGGCCAGCACCCTACTCCTTTGAGCCACAGGCGCTGCCCTCTTTAAGTCGATTTTTCAGACAATTAAATCATTTTCTGAAATAACTATGACCTAAAAGGCCCTCTGGTTTTGCTTTTTAGAGAGGGAGCTGAACATTAATTATATAAGGGTACACCCAATGCCCAATTACTTTTAAAAATTGCTCCTAAGGGCTAATACAGGAAGTGACCCAAAGACAAAAAAGATGAACTCTCAGCAACTGGATGGCTTTATACTTAGGATGCAGAAGTGTGTTTCTCCCAAGACAGTGAAGATAGGGCTGCAGAGAGGTCAGATCGGGACTGACTTGACCCACATCTGTGCTTAATTGCACATGGGGAACTCAAACAGGCTTTCTCTTAGTGTCCTAGTAAAAACATTCAAGGAAATATTAAGTGGGGCAGCCAAGTAAATGGCAATGGAACATCATGTCCAAGATCCCAAGGAGACTTCCTATGGGCAGGCCATGCACAGCTGAGCCAGTCAACACCAACGCCATTCAAGTAAATGGCAATGGAACATCATGTCCAAGATCTAAAGACTTCCTATGGGCAGGCCATGCACAGCTGAGCCAGTCAACACCAACTCCACTCAACTCGCCATCTTGTTTGTGATGTTGTTTAAAACCGAATCTGTACTTGAAGGAAAAGGCCCGGCTTTCCACCTCTTTGTATACATCAAGGGGCACAATGTTTAAATGCACTCTGTGATAAAGATTGTCCTCTCCCAAAATTTAGCAATGATAATTCCTGACAGTCACACTATAACTGAAAGTCACTGAATGTGATGCAGCCCTTCTTCCAAACAACTTTATCACAGTAGAAGAGGTGACAGTATCACACCAGGACTTTGCATGGAGCAGGGGACAGGTGTGCAATACTCAGATCCTTGATTTCATGATTTAAAAATTCCAGGGGAATGTAGCTGGTGTGTTAGAAAGTACAGCTGGACAGACCATGATGAATACTCTTCTAATGCTTGGGTTTCGTAACCGGGAAATTGAATTCTCAAAAGTTAAATGGCATGCCTAAAATCACCTAGCTCTTGTGGGAAGACAGTGCTGGAAGCCAGGCTTGGTGGGCCCCCTTCAGTTCTCCTGCCTACACCATGGCTTCTCAACCTCAGCCCTGTTACTAATAACATTGGGGCTGGATGTTTCTTTGTGGCGGAGGATGTGCCGTGCATCATGCGAGGTTTGGCAGGGTTTCCAGCCTCCAATTGTTAGATATACTACCCGTAATAGCCCCACCTCACCCCACCAAATATTGAAAAATGTGCATGCAGGGGGCAAAATCTCCTGAGTTGAGAATCACTGCACTAGACCTATCTCATCTGGACATTAATATTCAAAATACAGGGTGTCTGTCCCAAAAGTTGACCCTAAAGTCTCCATACATAGAGGACATAAGAATTATAGCTAAATGTCCCTTCATTTACATAATAGTCATTAAAAATTTTTACAAAGAGGTGGCCAACCAGTAGAGAACATTTTGTAAATGTTTTGTAAAAGTACAAAATATTCATTGCAAAATTTTACAAAATGTTCTTTACTTGTTGGCTGCCTTTTCAAAAAGTTTTGTAATGTTTTGCAAATGAAGGGACATTTAGCTATAATTTCCCATTTCCTGTATGTATGGTGACTTTAGGGGTGATGCAGGAGATATGCTGGTGTGCTTCTGAACTCAATGATACAACTTTTGGCAAGATTACATTTCTAAAAACCAAAGATTGGTGCCAGCAAAGGAGCATCCTCTTTTTTTTATTTTTTATTTTTTTAGAGACAGTCTCACCTTGTCACCTTCAGTAGAGTGCTGTGGTGTCATAGCTCATAGCAACCTCCACTTAGGTGATTCTCTTGCCTCAGCCTCCCAAGTAGCTGGGACTACAGGTGCTCACCACAATGCCTGGCTTTTTTTTTGTTGTTGTTGTTGCAGTTTGGCCAGGGCTGGGTTTGAACCCGCCACCCTTGGTATATGGGGCTGGCGCCTTACCCACTGAGCCACAGGGCACCGCCCAGGAACATCATCTTTTTACAGCTCATGAATGTCACTCCAGCTTCTGTGGAAAACCCATTCCTCAGGTGTCTTCTTCAGTAATTACCTAGGTACAGGGCTTTTGAATCGCCTTTCACTTTCCAGAGAATAAATCACTTCATTTGCTTAACTTTTTCCTCTTTGAATCCATCAGGGTCTCCCTGGCACACAGAGTAATTAGGGATGGATCTACTCACCAAGGAGCTATTTATAAAAATGTGTGTGTACAGAAAGTGTCCTCAAGAGGAAGTGGCTCTCCCACCCACCCACCCCCAGAGGACATTTGGCAAATCTCAGGAGGCATTCTGGTTGTCCCAACTGTGGCAGGGGTGGTAGCAGCATCTGGCAGGTGGAGGCCCAGGGCGTCCTCAACATCCCGCAAACGCAGAGAGTCCTACACACTCATGGAAGGACTGCCCACCCCTGAATGTCGACAGGCCAAGGTTGAGAGACGTGGGCATTGCAGCCACAGGGAAAAGGCCATAATCCGAAGGCCAAAATCTCTCTCCCACTAGGCTGAAAGCATAAGGGGAGGGAGCGCTCACTGGGGCTTGAAAGGGGAGTGCTCTGCAGCCTCAGCTCAGCCATCCTGAGAGGAGCTGTGGCCTTCGGTTCAGGGACCCACCCAAGTGCAAGGTGCCCGGGCAAGGCGGCCGCCGAGGAGGGATTGCCAGGCAGTTGAAATGTCTCTTCTCTTCTGCTCACTGTCCCCGGCGGTTGGTCCTATGACCAACTAGACTCACCATCCAGGAAGGCAGAGGTGCAGAAGGTCTGCTGAGCATGTGGACTTAGGGAGAGAGAGCAGGATGAGGATAGGAGACCCACGCCCATCCTCAGGCTCTCTCTCATTTCCACGTGTGGTGCACACCCTGGTAGCCTCAGCCGGTTTCCTTCTGCTCCCTGGATGCAAACCCTCCCTGCCACTGTGCTGGGACCCTTGTAGGCCTGCCCCGCACTGCTTGAGAGAAGCCAACCACAGCTTTGGTGGTGTGCTGTCTCACAGCTGCCTATGCTCTTGCCCAAGTTGCCCCTGATTTCCACAATGGAGTCAGCCTTGACAGTCTGACAAGTGATAACCTGGACACTGAACCCTTCTGTCTCTCTTGGGAAAATTCTGGGTTCTAAGTGGGGTTTGTTCCGACGTTCCTTGGCTCCCAAGGCTTCAATGCATCCTGGTCGAGTGACCGAAAGCTGCCTACCTCTGAGGTGTGCTCAATGGTAAAATCAGGATCATAGGACCAACCGCCAGGGAACACGGCGAGGGTTATACAAGAAGGATGACGTGCATGCAACAGTCAGGCCATAGAGTGTCACAAACAGAACAGCAGATGGAGTCATTATCGTCATGGTCATCGTGAGGACACCATGGTCCACTGTGCACTTTTTAAAATACAAAGGCCTTATAATGGTATTTATCATTTTTAATGGACTTGCACCCTTCACCACTGTACCTTCAGTGAAGGTACAAAGGAATAATTTGAAATTGTTTTAATCAGTGATATTGGCCATTTTCCCTTGGACTATGCTGAATTGTTTTCCTCTCTGCGGTCCTCAGGAAGCAATCTCCATATTCTTATGTTTGATGCATTCTCTCTCTGGAGCCTTTTATCAAAACCTTTTCATTATCATTCACACGGCTCCAAAGCCCAGGACATTGTTCAAAGAGCTCCATGGGAGACACCTCACCATCCAATGGCTCTGGCAGGCGGCCAAGGTGTTGTGTCCACAGAGCGAATTTGGTTTAGAAGCACCTGCTGCTTGCCACTTCAATGGAGTACCCAAGAAGAATCTAGATGTCACTTCCTCCTCGGCAGCTCTCTCAGCTTCATACCACAAGACATGAGATAATTGGTGACAGGAAGTGCAACTTTCTAATAACGTAGAGAAAAATGTACAACACAGTTGCTAGAGATGGTGCCAACAGAAACGATACACCAAGAAAAAGTGATAAAAGAAATGACTAGGAATTCCCCCTCCTACCTCTTGGGTGCTTTCGGAACTAGAGAAATGGTGAGATTCTAAGTATGTGTTCTGTGGGGAGAGCCTGAGTGCGGTGGTTTCCTGTGGTGCTCACTCCTGGCAGAGTGAAGACAATGGTGGACGCCCCTGGGGAACGGGCCTGCTGGGCATGGAGGAGACACTAGACTGAAGTGGAAACAAGGGCTGAGGAAAGTGGAGATGTCTGGGGACGGCTCCCTGAAGCAGCTGGTGCCATCGTCAAGTTCAGAGGGTAAGGACTCTTGTGTGTGATTTCACCTGGGGATAATAAAGAATGGGAGTTTGATCCCAGAGTGGGATGACCATGGACTGAGCAAGGTGCTGACCTCACACTGCAGATGGGACTTCTCCAGAACCTTCCATCACACTGAACCCTGACCTGGCAGCCCAGTCTGGGAGTGATCCAGCTACCTCCTGCTTCTGGCTTCCCCTCACTGGCCAGGTGTGTCTCTACATTTTCTTGAACATCCTGAGAACTTTTAATTTCTCTGTCCCTGGACAAAACCCACTGCTATGAGTTGTCCCTGGGCTCCCTAGCACAACTGTCCCTCAGTCACTGCTGTGTCACAGAGCCTCTCTGCATCCCCTCACCTGAGTCTGCCCCCATCCTCTGTCCCTTACCCTGTTTTATCCTCTCCACACCACTGAGCATGACCAGACACTGCATATGTGTTGTGTGTCAGCTTCCTTGGACACTCTGTAAGGGGCAGCCTGCTACAATCCTGTAGTAACTGACCCAGCAAGAAGACCCCTAAAGGCCCCTAACTGTTTCAGCCTGAGTCCTCGTCCATCTCAAACCCCACTTATTGGTTTAATTCTAAGAACAGGTTTCTGACAAGGAAGTTCTCTGAGTTCCCCGACCTCCCTAACCGTAGTTGAAACAATGGTGAAAACTCACTCAAGCAGAGTTTCCTAAGCCATTGAGTCTCACAAGGCAAGTTAGTTTTCATCCCAACTGCCACGATGCAACCCCCTGTGCCAGCCCCCTGACTATAGCGCCACCCTGTGCTAACCTCCATGATGTAACTCCCTGAGCTAACCACCTGACTGTAACCCCACCCTATAACCAGCCACGTTCCACTTTTGTACATGCTTGCTTCGCCACATCAACACAAAAGGGGTATAAAAATCAGCCTGTGCCTTTCTTGGTGGCCGTTTGCCCTTTGGGGCAGTGGTCTGCCTGTGCAGATGTAACCACCTGATTTGGGCTGTTTGCCCTTTGGGGCAGCGGTCTGCTTGTGCAGATGTAATAAATGACAACCTGATTTGGGCCGTTTGCCTTTTTAGCAGAGGCCCCCCTGCACAGGAGTAAATAAAATCACCTCTGATTTGTATCCAAAGTAGGGGTCTGTATTTTTCTTACGGGTGGCTATAGTTACAACAATCCCAGCACAGAGGGTGTTACCAGCCCCTGTTCACCTGAACCAACAGCCATCTCGTGAAGGGCACGGTTGGTCAGGCCCTAACAAGCCCGGATGAGCCTACGTGCTGACATCTAGAGATCACTTACTCACTTCCCAGGTTACTGTCACAGGTAAGTTGGTGAACAGGACTCCAGGGTACCAGTCAAGGACCCGGGGAACTCTGTGCACCTAGTGAAGTGTTAACTAGCTATAAATTTAGTCTAGTGTAAAAATGCTTTGAAGATAGAACCACTTTACGATAGGGAGATGTTGTCTAGCTTTGTAACCTATGAGGAGGAATCTGTTTGATATGCACTATGTTGAGTAATAGCATTGCTAATGCTTAAGGTGAGTATATAAAAGTCACAAAGGGAAGGAGGAGGGCAGTCCTTGGAGGAGATACCCTCACTGTTCTCTGGCTTTTCTGTAAATAAAAGTGAAACTGTTGATCTCTCATCAGCTTCCCTATTGACGGACTTGAGTGACAGGTGAATGGACTCCTTGGTCCAGCAACAAGAGGGCCTCCCCCATGGTGTGAACTCCAGCCAGAGCCATCATATGAGTGAATTAGACATGGAGCAGGGTCAGACACAGGATGCTCTCAGGAAAGGGAGGAGAGAAACACACGAGTCTAGACCTGGCACCCAGAGGATGGGAGACAGAAGGCCGGAAAACCCCTCCCTAACTCTTCACCAGAGGGGCCTGAGGGTGGACCAGAAAGAGTGAGATCAACAGAAAAGTCAAAACAGATGAAGCGTTTCCCAACCTGCTGTCCTGTATCTCACCTCCAAGCCCCATCTGAGCAGGAACACGGCCTAATTTGTTCACTGCCATCTCCCCGGTGCCTGACTTGGGCTCGATCACTGTCAGACACTGGACAATGTATTGGGTGAATGATAGCAAGGACACATAGCCAAAGACTTCAGGGGCCTGTTATGTCCATCATCCAAGCAAACAGTTACTAAATCAGGTCACCAGAAGAATATAAGCACAGATATGGATGCCTGCCCACAGGGTCTTCTTCTGGGACTCTGGGGAAGGTGAGAAAGAGCTGACACACTGCATCTGAAGGAACAGACCATAAGACCTCCCTCTTTTCTGATGCCAATTCCAAGCTCAGAGGTTCCCAAGACCACCCTTAGGTTGGAAGATTCATTAAAAGGATGTACCAAAGTAATGTAGAACTGTTATACTCTTGGTTATGGTTTATTACAGGGAAGGATGAAGGTTAGAGACTGTCCAGGGATGAAGAGAATAGGACAGAATCCACATGCAGAATGTCCAGTAGTCTTGTCCCTGTGGGGTACACCAAGGAGGCCCCTCTGAGCCTCAGTGTCCACTGTCTTTTTTGGGAGCTCCGTCATATAATATTGGTTGGCCACTCCCAAGGCTGACCTCTGCCTCCAGCATCCCAACTGAAGCTGCCTGACGCCATAGCTCCTACTGAAAGTCACATTCTCTGGGTGGCCCAAGAGCTGCACCTAAATACCTTTCTAATTCCATGCTCCACTCCTAATTCTTGCTGGCCCAACCCAGTCAACTAAACAAAGATAACTTTTATCTGACAGAACATTCCCAAGTGCTTCCAGATGACCTCCCAGAAGCTCAGGTCTCACCTGAGAGCTTATTTGCAGACAAAACTCTTTTTTAATAGCTATCAATACCAAGGTTGGACAATTAAGTTTTCAAACTCATCCTAGAAAAAGTGCTACATATCTCATTGCTGAATATCACTGTGGAAGTGGTGAAGGTGGCCATCTAGTCAATGTAGTGATATTCAGCAATGAGGTATGTAGCACTTTTCCTAGAATGAGCTCACAAACATAATTGAGCTCCTATAAAATGGTTCTTTAACAAAAACAAACTATCAGAAAAGGTGTAGAGGGGCTTGGTGCCTATGGCTCAACAGGCCAAGGCACCAGCCATGTACACCTGAGCTGGCAGGTTCAAATCCAACCCAGGCCTGCCAAACAACAAACGACAGCTGCAACCAAAAAAAAAAAAAAAATGGCCGGGCATTGTGGCGGGCACCTGTAGTCCCAGCTACTTGGGAGGCGGAGGCAAGAGACTTGCTTGAGCCCAGGAATTGGAGGTTGCTGTGAGGTTGCTCTATCCAGGGTGAAAGCTTGAGGCTCTGTCTCAAAAAAAAAGAGAAAAAGAAAAGAAAAGAAAGGGTGTAGAGGAGTGACCAGTTACCAGAAACACAAGACTAAGGAAATTCTTGAAATTGATCTCTAAACTTGAGTATTTAGTTTCCTTGTAGTCCAAGCAAGAGAGGCATAAGATATTCAGTAGCATTGGATAGCTAATAAAAAAAAGGACCATAAATCATTTTTTCATGAGACCCTAATACTAAGCTATAATAATAACTTGGTCTTGTGCCTTTGCTTTTTATGAAAGACATCGAACAAAGTCTTTCCTCGGGCTTTTACAGATAACTCAGAAATATATTCTGTAAGACTTAACTATTGTCTATCCTCAGTAAAACCTGAGGTAAGACTGTATGTGCCTGGGAAACCATCTGCTAAAAGCATTAGGGCAATGTAGCCCAGGTTGCCACCTTATGCTAGAAGATTCAATACTAGCATTCTTGAAAGCATGATTGATAATTAACCAATATCAAGTCAAGATCATGGGTTGCAGATTATGAATGCAGATTCCTAAGCTTTAACCAGATTCGTCGAACCAGAATCCCTTGGCTTGTGACCCAGGAATCAGCATTATCACAAACACACAAGGAGCTCCTTGGAGACCCTGAGATTGGAGCACGCCTATTCTCCATCAATTGTTTACAGCCCTGCTAAACTGCAGAATCAGCTGGTACACAGCAGAAATACTCCTGTGAAGAGGTTCTACCCTCAGTCAACCTAATTCAAATTTCTGGTGCTTGAAATGTGGCATTCTACCTTTGAAAAGCTATCCAAGTTATTTTAATACTCAGAATGGTTGAGGGATAATGCTCTAGAGAGTGATTCTCAAACTCGAGCATAAATCAGGATAATGTGGAATGTCCACTAACCACAGACTGAGGGCCCCACCCCAGAATGTTGATTTAGGAGGTCCCAAGCATTTGCACTGCAAATAAGCTCTCAGGTGAGACTGATACAGATGTTCAAGGACCACACTTTGATAAGGACTGCATTAGATCATGTGAAGGACAAAATTTTCCTTGGACTTGGCTTTAGTCTGAATGTTTTTCTCCCTCCAAAATTCATATGTTGAAATATAACCTGCAAAATGACTGTATCAAGAGGTGGGTCCTGATGAAGTCCTGAGGGTGAAGCCCTCATGAACAGGATGAGTGTCCTTGTAAAAGGGACCCCCGAGAGCTCCCTCACCCCTTCTAACAAGTGAGGACACAGTAAGAAGGTGCCATATATGAACCAGGTCACTGCAAAGCTCCAGATTGCTGGAGCTGCACTTTATCACTGAACAAGACCCACATGCTTTACACTGCAGGCACCGAGATATCTAAGCATCCTCGTAGGAGAGTGAGTGCTTAATGAAAGCAATGGCATTTTAGGAAGCTCATATTGACATATTTTTGTCTGCTTTTCTGGAGGATGTTTAAAAACAGGTTCATTAAAAGAACAGAGTTTAGAAACACCCCAAAAGCTTAAGATTTCATTCTGTCTTAGATTAGTGGTGGTACGAACAGCACTCATATGTCTTTTCGGTTCTTCAAATAGCCACCAGTCAAGATTAGTAGGTCCTTGGGACCTACTAATTATTATTAATCCTTGGGACTTTAAGCAAGGTGGTCCAAAGGCATTTCACCCACCCTTATCTTCGTTAGTCTAAATTATGGGTTGGCAAACTTTGGCCCAGGGGGTGGAAGCTGGCTGCCCCGTTTTTGTAAGTAAAGTTTTATTGGCACACAGCCATGCCCATGCTTTCGTATCAGGGCTGTGGCTGCTGCAGACTCCAACTGCAAAGTTGGGTACGTGGCACAGAGACCGTCCTTAGCCCACAGAGCCTAAGAACCTTCTGCATGGCTGTCTCTGGGAAATGTTAGCCACGCCACCACCTGCTTATCAATGCTCTTAACATCACGAGTCGGCATAGAGATGAAGAACTGAAAAATGTCCTCTAGGAACCCAGCATTTGAAGGCACTCACACGCAGTGCACCCAAGTTCATTTGTGGACTTTACCTGTAGGAGAATGTGTCTGGCTCTACGCAGCATCCATTGATTCTGATTTCTGACTCTGCAGAGATGTCCACCTGGGCAGGCGGACAAAAGCCTTTCTCTCTCCTTGTTGGTCATAATACAGTGGAAGCTGTCTGCAATGATACTTTTTGAAGCAATTTCAAGGGCAGAGAAGTCCAGGCTTCCATTTAATCCTAGGCTGATTTTTTTTTTTTTTTCATTTTGCATTGTAAAATGGATCTTCTCATTCATTCAGTTTGCCCTGAGTGTCAGAAGATGATGGAAAGAAATCTCATCACTCAGCTTGTGAGCAATGTAACTTTAGTCACATACCTTGGGAACAATGTAACTAAAATGTAAGCGGTGTCTGCACTTTTCTCCACTCTCCTTCATATCTAATGAGTAAAGGATGTAGCTATTCACAACTGTACTTTCTTTTTTTTTTTTTTGTGGCAAATAGCCGAACAACTGTACTTTCATCAGCTAGAAGAATACATTTCCCCCCATTTGTAGGACCTCCTTGTAAATGCATAACATCCACAGTGCTGAGCAGTCCTGTCCACTCTTCCCAATAAGCTGTGTGTATTCTAAAGGAACTGCCATTTTTCTTTTTTCTTTTCTTTTCTTTTTTTTATATTAAATCATAGCTGCATACATTAGTGCAATCAAAGGGTACAATGTGTTAGCTTCATATATAATCTGAAATGTTTTCATCAAATTGTATAAGATAGCCTTCATGGCATTTTCTTAGTTTTTGTATGAAGACATTTGTATTCTGCATTTAGTAAGTTTCGCCTGTACCCTTCTAAGATGCACAGTAGGTGTGGTCCCACCAATTACCCTTCCTCCACCCCAGCTCCCGCCTCCTCCCTTCCTGTATTCTTGTGCTATAATTGGGTTATAGCCTTCATATGAAACCTTTAAATTAGCTTCATAGTAGGGCTGAGTACATTGGATACTTTTTCTTCCATTCTTG
>CAUYON010077967.1:0-39991 GCA_963573935.1 Arctocebus calabarensis | reverse complement strand
CACAGATGATGCAATATGTAAGATTAGGAGATGGGGTCACACTTATCTGTGTTCCTATGGAAACTATTTGAATATTTGTTTTACATGGATTTTTATTCACTTTTCAGACATGCTATGAAAGAGCACCCCTCTGCTGCTCAGCAAGCATTTGTAGCTTGTACAGTGGCAGAATGGGCCAAAAGCTTAATGTTGTGACCTCTTTTAAGAATAAAGTATCTTGAAATAAAAAAAAAAAGAGAGAAAATGTGTATATAATTTACCAAAAGGAACTAGCTGAACTGCAGAATTGTGACCCTCTGAAAGATGCATTCAAGTCAAGCAGCCTTCCTAATTTCTATGCATCTCTCCCCATGAGACATATCCTAACCTCAGGAACCATGCACTCAAAATGGCAACCATCTTTGGTAGCACTTATGTCTGTGAACAGACTTTTTCCAGAATGAAACATCTGAAATCTCCAACCAAATCTAGATTAACTGATGCACACTTGCATTGCTTGTTATGAATAGCAGTGACAAACATGGAACAGGGCATTGACCATCTCATTAGCCAAAAGCAGGCCGGCCCATTGAAATACTGGTAAGTTTGTTGATTTCACTTTATTTGTTCTTCATTTTGAATTTTGTATTTGTTCGCCGTTTTGTTTTTTTACATCAAAATGAGATATGTGCAGTGCACATAGGAATTTGTTCACAGTATTTTTTTTTTAAACTATAGTCCAGCCCGCCAGCAGTCTGAGGGACACTGAACTGGTCCCTTGTTTAAAAAGTTTGAGGACCCCTGTATTAGGCAGTCTCTAAAACATATTTAGGAATAAATAATTTAAAATATTCATATAACTCTAGTTTTAGATGCCTTCTTTTCATATAGCTATATTCAATACCGTAAATATATATGTATAGAACAATATTGGAAGAATGTGCTATAAAACTTTAATAGTTATCTCTGTCTGTGGAGTTGGTGGATAATAACGATATTTAAAAATATTATTGTTGATGAGTTTTCTGATATCGATAATCTACTAATGTTATTTAATTTATTATATTAAATAAGATTTATATGTATATATATAAAATACATCAATATATATAACACATGTAGAGTTGACCCTTGAACAATGTGGGAATTAGGGGTTCCAGCCCCTGACACAGTTAAAAATTCATGTATAACTTTTGACTCCCCCCTAATTTAATGTTAACAATAGCCTACTCTTAATGACCTTACCATAACTGTATTCTTACAATAAAGTAAGCTAGAGAAAAGAAAATGTTATTAAGAAAATCATAAGAAAGAGAAAACGTTTTTACCATTCATTAAGTAGACATGGCCATCATCATAAAGATTTACATCCTTGTCATCTTCAAATTGAACAGACTGAGTAAGAGGAGGAGGTAGAGGGATTGGTCTTGCTATCTTGTGGATGGTAGAGGGACAGGTGGAAGAGATGAATGGGAAAGCAGAGGGAAAGGCACACTTGGTGTAGTCACAGAAATACATCATAATTGCTGACTTTTTTAATTGTTTAATTTCTCCAAAAATGGCTCTATGTGGTATCAATTCTTTTTCTACTATTTGCTTTTCTTTCATTTCTGCATCACAGAAGGGTCCATTGTATAAAAAGCCAAAGCCATGTTGAGTAACTGGAACATGTCCGCTGCATTGTCTAAATATCATCTTGTTTTCTGGCCCTGCTTCTTCTCAGTGGTTTGCAAACTTCCTTAATACAGTTCCTGTGGGTCGCGATCCACAGATTGAGAACCACTGTAATCTACATCTTTTGTTCATCATCTGATATTGGTTTCATCTGTTTTCTTCTATAACAACAATGGCATTTTAAGGAGCATAGTCCTTCCAGGATTTCATGATATTGTCTCAATAGGAGTTCTATTTTACAGGGTTGTCTTCTCTGTGGACAATCCTTTCCACAGAATACTACTATAGTGAGACCTAAATAAAAATCCTTATGACCCCTGTTCTAGAGACTTACTCAAAGACATTGTGTTTAGGGGCAAGGAGACCACTCGAATGCTTTTGGTATTGAACTCATGGGATTTTGGGTGGCTAAGGGCATTGTCAATATTAAAATAACATTAAACAGTAGTTCCTTACTGGCATAATACTGCCTGACTTCAGGGACAAAGCATGGATGGAACCAATCCAGAAGACAGGTTTTTTTCTCTCAGGTCATCCTGTACAACAGAAAGACTGGCTGTTGAGCTGGAATTCATCTTTTCCCTTTAAGGTTTGTGTTCTATACATAAGGGCAGTCCCTATCATAAAGCTGAACTGCACCTGTACAACTTATAGCCTATCCCTTCCAACCTTAAATCCAAACCCCATTCTAAAATTATCAAACCTTTCTTTGCTGCCATTAAATTCTCCATCTTTAGGTTCTTCACTTTTCTTTTGGTTTAAATTTTCATATAATGACTGCACTCTTTCTTGAGTTATTAGAGTCTATATGTATTCCTTTCTTTTAGCAATCCTGCATGCACATAAAATTTTCAATACAAGATAAAAAGGTATTTTTCAAAAAGGGAAGGGTTTTTCCACACTTGCTGGTGTAGCCACAAGACAGCATCATGACCTTCTTTTTCTTTTTCTACAATGACTCTCATGCCAGATTCATTCATCTTGATATGGTGGGCCACTACCACTGCAGACCAAAATCTATGGGCAATTCAACTTTTTCTTATATTGTCATGACTTTTCTCTTGTTCTTGGGAGCATTTTCATCATCACCACTGGCACTTCAGATGGGTCCCGCTGTGTTATTCAAGGCTTACAGTACTGTACTAAACATGATGAAAAATACAAAAGAAACAGAAGGGTCAGTTCTTACTATGATACTCAATTTCCTGGACTGAAGAACTGCTGACATGGAGGTGATCAGCATCATGTGATGTTTTAAAGAAGATACTTGTCCATGCTCCATCATAATGTGGATCTTAATGCCCACAGTAGCTATCCCTAATTTATTTAATAATATGGATTTAATAATATGGATCTCCTGTTTTGATAGTAAAAAAAGTTCTGGTTACTTGTAAATATGTATTAGTTAAATGTAAATATGTCTTGTAATTATGTCTTAGTTAAGTGAATAAGAGACAGAGTATAATATTTTATGTCCTTAGAAAAATAGTTCTTTAGATTGTTAATATCATCTGTCTACAGTTTATCATTTTCCTGTGCTCTCTGTTTTACTGAGCTCTGTTTGTAATCTTCAAAATTGGCATAGACACACTTATATCACATTTGTGGAAGGTACCAAATTAAAACTTGATCTTTGACTATAATTTGAGATCTTTGGAGATGAAAACTACAATATGAAATATATTTTTATGTTATAAATCTTAATGTTTATATAAACATATAAAATAATATGGTACAAGCTGAAGAAATATAGATGCAAAATATGTTTTACATCTTTGTGTTGTCCATGTTTTTCATAGGCCCAAACTCAGTATTTTAGTTTATTTGTTTTATTTACTTTAAAGAACATACAAAGTTAACTTCTTAAGATATTAAAATTGTGCTTTGATTTATTTGTTGTGTAATTATATAAAAAATGTCCCCCCCCAAAAGTTCCTATTAATACTAAGGCCTAAGAGTAATGTTTTGGGAATGGTATTGATGAGAGAGGAATATGTTGATAGCATCTTGAGAAGTTTAGTTAATTTTTGCATTCATTTTGCTTTTATTCTATGCCTGGATTTTTTTTTCCTTTATCCACTGTGTCTTCCAGTGGACCAGTCAAATCCTACTGATGTATCAAAACTGATATAAAATTCATCTGCTCCATCAAGCCTTCTCTAATCTCCCAGCAGCAAAAAATAATTTCTCATGTTGGTACAGTCTCTCCACACCATTCCTATGAACACCATTATATTATATATTGCATCGTGTGTGTGTGTGTGTGTCTGCATGTCTGTGCACAAGTTTTCACATATAGTTATTTTCAGTTTGGGCAGAAACTATGAGCTTTCGGCTTCATAGACTTTGATTCATAGGCATATAAGCTTGGGCCTGATATATCCGTTCACACTGGAGCTAAAAAGATAATTCTGTAGTTAGTGGAGAGGAAGTAAGTAGGGTTCAAAAATAGTTTACCAGCATTGAAACCTAACAACAGTTCAAATATGGTCAATTTTTGATAATTATTTTTATATGAATATATTACCATGTAATTTTCTGTTCCCCAATGTGCCAATTACAGTGTTCATAAAAGAAGTTTCAAGACATTTTCAGTTTTAGTTGGTATATCTTTTAATACACAAAGCTCTCTTTGTTTAATGTTGGGAGCTGATTTGGCAATATTCCTTGTTTTAGATAAATGTCAAATCATTTAGCACATGATAAATGCATTATTTCTTAATTTGTTTAGCTTTCTCAGCTTATTATTAACTTTAACCTTTTAATTTGTATTCACATTACTTCAGGTAAATAACTACTTATAGCTACTCCAGTATGCTTTGTGCTAACTGCTTTTTAATAACCTAATATGTACCTGCATATAACTAGCATTTAGGGATTCAATATTAAAAATTTGATATTTTATTAATAATGTATTTTAATAGCTTAGGAATGTAAGCTAATCATTATTTTTTCCTTATAATTTGAAACAACCACAGATCTTCACAGAAATATTTAATTATTTTATTTAATTTTTCTGTATTACAATCCAACCAAATAAAAATATACATTAAAATTTTGTTTTGCTGGTGTCCATTTATAAACTGATGCTCTTTGCTCACTTGGTGGTGATACTAGCCCTGAATTGGAAGGTTTAAGGTAACAAAATATTTCATGTGATTTTCATGATGAAACAAGTTCAAAAAGAAAAAGCAGAGGGAGGCAGATTTTAGTAAATCTACCTTTCATATTTGTTTACATCTAATATCACATTCTCTTTAATTTTTTTATCCATCCCCCTTTCTTTTTTTTTTTTTTTTAATTCCTTTTTTTTTTGTATAGACATAGTATAACTTTATAGCCCTGGGTAGAGTGCAGTGGCGTCACACTGCTCTCAGCAACCTCCAGCTCTTGGGCTTAAGCGATTCTCTTGCCTCAGCCTCCCGAGTAGCTGGGACTACAGGCGCCTGCCATAGCGCCCGGCTATTTTTTTGTTTTGCAGTTTGGCCGAGGTTGGGCTTGAACCCGCCACCTTCGGTATATGGGGCCGGCGCCCTACTCGTTGAGCCACAGGAGCTGCCCCATCCCCCTTTCTTTTTTAAATGATCTCACTCTGTTTCCCAATCTACAGTATAGTGATGGTGTCATAACTCACTGTAGGCTTGAACTCCTGGGTTCAAGCAGTCCTCTTACCACCAGTCCCATGGTGACTACAGATGCATGCCACCATGCCTGGTTAAATTTTCTTGTTCTTTACAGAAGTGAAGGCTCTGCTATGTTGCCCTGGCTGGTCTTGAACTCTTCACCTCAAGCGATCCTCCTGCTTCAACCTCCCAAAGTGCTGGGGTTATAGCCATGAGCCACATGCCCAGCCTCAACTTCCTTTTATAAAGCACCTACTCTGTGTTGGGGACTTGTGTGAATAAACACTGGAGACATAGCAGTTGAATGTAGTATGATAAAACTTGTGCTATGCCATTTTTAATCACTAAGATTCTATTTTCAAATATATAGATGCTCTATTCCATTCAAAAATTATTCTCATATTTTTGACTTCACAGTAACACAGCAAACAATAGTCATACTCTATCATTGTAGAAATCAGAAGCAGATACAACTGATTGATGAGATAACCAAGAGATGCAGGATCAAGCCTCTATGAAACTATTAATTTATGAAGATTAACTGTTCAAAAAGTGCAAGACAATTCAGAACCTTTACATTTTGGGAAATACCACACCATATATCTTGGATAGGGAATAGGATGCTCAGAAAGTAGAACATTCACTTTCGTCTTCCATCTTTTATTTTTTATTCTAAACTAAAGCCCTCCGTAAAATAAACCCCACAATGAGTGCTGTGCCTGTAACTGTGTTTCATTAGACTCTGCAATATGGTAAACATCAAAATGTTGGGCACCAAATAAAGATGAATTTTATGTCTGTTATTCTTCAATATGTATAAAATAAATATGTTTTCTGTGAAAAGAAAAGTATTTTTTTTTTGCAAAGTCAACTGACTTAGGCCTTAACTAAAAATATTGTGCATTTTCTTTGCACTTGAAAATAACCTCTTAATATGCTAAATAGTCAATAATATTAATTTCACAATCAGTTCAAGCATAATGAGAAGCCAATATAGTTAAAACCAGTTATTGTTGATTATCAAGTTAAGCTACATCAGTCTAATTAATTAACCAGGTAAACTATCCATTTTTCCCACATAGTCGTCTTCATTTATGTGTATTCTGTAACACAGTGAATCTTATAAAAACACACAGCTATATAGAATGAATTATAAATTAAATAGTTTGCCTATATTCTGTTCAACTTGAGTGCCTTTATTTGGATTTTAGCCTCGTAAAATATGCAATGTTTTGTACCGATTATACCTTTCTATAACCAACTGATTGCCCGACAAATGTATTCTAAAGGCCGGCACTATTTGCAGGTGCCTTATAATGAAAACCATGTAAATTATTATTATTATTATTTTTGAGACAGAGCCTCAAGCTGTCACCCTAGACAGAGTGCCAGTGACATCACAGCTCATAGCAACCTCCAATTCCTGGGCTCAAGCGAGTCTCCTGCCTCTGCCTCCCAAGTAGCTGGGACTACAGGCACCCGCCACAACCCCTGGCCATTTTTTGGTTGCAGTCATCATTGTTGTTTGGCAGGCCCAGGTTGGATTCGAACCCGCCAGGTCAGGTGTACGAGGTTGACGCCTTAGCCCGTTGAGCCACAGGCGCCGAACCAAAAACCATGTAAATTAAATGGATATTAATCTGATGTCTACATTTGAAAAAAAAATTTTTTCTAGCATTACTAAATGCACATTAGTTCAGTCTTAAACTTTTCTTACTCTGAGGATTTTTACAAATTTAAAGACTGAAGATGTAGCTATCCCCTCTCCTGTGATGCATTCTTCAGTTTGGCACTTTCCTTATTGCATTTGCTGCAAGGAATCAAGGATGAAAGTTTGCATTGCCTTGTACATGAAATGAGGGAAAGCCATGCTGAAGTATTCACCTTCACCATCCCACATTCCGTTTAAATCTACAGTAATAGACTCATACTCCTAGAAGGCTTGCTGTGTTTGTTTGCAAACTAGCATGCAGTACTTACAAGTATGTGGTTTTATTGACATATTCCTTTCCATTCCTGTGGTTTTTAATTGAAACCCCCACTGGCTTGCCCAGCTTCAGGAATGCAGAATATAGGAGTTTTATATTTACTTTCCAACTTAGACCAGAGGAACTCAGAAGCTCCAGTGTGTGCAATGAAATTGGTAGATTTTAGTGTTTCATTTGATCTGTAATAAAATGATGAGTTTTAGCATGTGTTGGGCATTAATGGCTGAATTAAATCTGAGTTTATGAGCAGTTTCTGTTCTAACCTTTCAGCATAATCATAGAATTCAGTCTGGATTTATTTCCTTGAGAGCCTTTTAATAAGCATTTCCTCTTTGCAACACTCTGTAGTAGGGGCTAAAACTCAAACAGGAAGAAAATATTTTTTTCTCTGCAAGTAGTCAAGTTAGTCATACCATGCTGATTCTTACTCAGCTCCACGTAGCACATGTTATTTGACTTTATTACTGGTTGCAAGGGAAAAGCTGCTTGTATTCATTTGTCTCTTTTCTCCTCCTTCTGCATTCATATTTTGGCAATGCAGAAATGAATATTCAATTTGGATAGTGAATCTCGTAACAAAGGACTGAGCGATTCACAAGGATTACCTGGTCATCTCTTTCCTTTCCTTTTTGTCTGACCCTCTTTCTTCTCTAAATGCTCCTTTCAGTTTACAAACTGTCTGAAGTGGAATCTTGTTTTTTTTTCCCCCTACCACTTTTACATGAACTTAAAATGCATGAAATACGTGAAAGAAAGAAGGGAAACCAAGAATACCTTCATCCTCCTACACACGCCCTGCCCAGGTTCCAACATCATCTTACCAGGTCCTGCGGAGAGTAGAGCATCTAGGAATCTTATATTTATGTTATATTTTCACGAAAGATAGAGAGTGGACCATTAGAATATGCCAAAGAAATTCAATATTTTCACTAATTTTTTTGGCCAGATGTTCAGCCAAATTAAGAAAAAAAATTATATCTATATATCTATAAATCGTACAAAAATATATTGTTATTCAATTTCTTACAAATCACAGTTTAAATTCTTACATGATATACATCATATGTTGATTTTCTTGGGATAGATTGAAAATTTACTGAGCTTTTTCAGATCGAATCAACAAAATCAAGTTTGTGATTGTCAGTACTATTTATTTTTCTAATATTATGGGGAAAATGGAAGTGAAAAACTTTATCCCTAAATTATGGTAACTGTTAACTAGCAATAGGTTGAGATTCACCATGCAACATATATAAAGCCCTCCAATCCTATTAATAAAATGAAGCTTCTTCCACGACTTAGCAATTATGAATTGGGCTGCAATTAACATTCTGGTACAAATATCTTCATTATGATGTGATTTTTTTGGTCTTCTGAATATATACCTAATAAAGGAATTATAGGATCGAATGGCAGATCTATTTTTAGATCTCTAAGGGAGGGCAATTGGTGGGATCACACCTACAGGGCATCTTAGCAGGGTACTGGTGAAACTTATTAAATGAAGAATATCAATGTCTTCATATAGTGATTAAGAAAATGCCATGAAGGCTATGTTTGACAGTTCGACCAAAATATTCCAGATTGTATATGAAATCAGCACATCGTGCCCCATAATTGCACTAATGTACACAATTATGATTTCATAAAATTATTTTAAAAAAGAATATATAACTTTACTTAAAATAAATTATGAGTTTTAAAAAATAAATAAATAAAAATAAAATGAAGCATTTCCTTTTGACAAAGTGTTACTGATTTTAGGATATGTCCCTAAATGACATCATGATTTAGCATAACATTATATTCATTATTAGTAAGATGTAAATGCTTAATTGAACTGTCCTTCCTTCCTTCAGACAGAGCCTCTTATTAAATTCTGTATTAATGCACCATTTGAATGATGAGAATTATGAGATATGAAGTGAATAAAGTAGACTTTTGGTTCTATTTCTCCCTTTTTAAAGTTATTAAACAATATATGTTTTTGTCCTGCGATTTTGGCAACACAAACATATCTAATGCCAGTGAAACAATAGCAATAATCCTAAAGTAAGATGTAAATAATGAAAATGAAATATTTAAAACAAACATTGCTGGGAAGATTGATCCTAACCAAAAAATAAATAAATACAATGAGAGAGGTGAAAAAGACCCTGATTACCAAGGATTTTACGTAAAAGGGTCACGCCCAAATGATAATAAGAGGACATTATGAACTTGATGTCAGTAAAGATTTAAGTTAATGGGCAGTGCCTGTGGCTCCAAGGAGTAGGGCACTGGCCCCATATACCAGAGGTGGTGGGTTCAAACCTGGCCCTGGCCAAAAACTGCAAAAAAAAAAGATTTAAGTTAAGGCGACATGATGGAATTTCTTGAAAACCACCACTTGATACCAAATGAAGACAAAAAATAAATTGAAAATCTCTCAAATGTTGGGTATTAAATTTAAAACTTTCCCACAAGGTAACCACAGGTCCAGACTATGTCCACACAGAAACAGAAAAATATTGCAATAAAGAGGACCTAAATATACGGAAGTCAACATCACATTCATGGATTGGAAGCAACAATAATTTTTTTTGCAGTTTTTTGGCTGGGGCTGGGTTTAAACCCCCCACCTCTGGCATATAGGTCCAGTACCCTACTCCTTTGAGACACAGGCACTGCCCCTGAAGCAACAATAATTTTAAAATGTCAATTTCCCCCAAATTTCTCCACCCAGTGAATGACAGACCACTTCTATTCACTTGAATACTGAAATGATTGCTCATTGAAACTGTGAAGAGAAGGATCTTACTCTGGAAAATTAAATCTCTACCTCCCATGTGTTTAGTGATCTCTAATGAGACTTGTAATTAATCCTGGACTCAGATTCCTTGAGGGAGCTAGAAGGCTCCAGTCTCTCTTGATACGTCCCAAAGTGCTAGCACTTCAGAAAATCCCCAAAGTTTGGAGAAATCACTCAGAGGGCTGATGTCCCTGCCACCCTTTGACATCCAAAGTGATTTACTTTTAAACGTGGCATTGTGTGAAATCATCGATTGAACTGTCCACTGCAAAGGGACTTGCCTTTTCTCTGTGAAGTGTTTTATTTAAAAGGACTTGGCTCTCTCTATAGATAAGTGAGGAAACCTTTCACACTTCAGAATCTGAATTATTGAATGATATCAGATCTATTTTAGTCTTCTTTTTTGAAAAATAAATGGGGGAGGAAGGGATATTTTATATATATATATATATTTATGTTTTAAATTGTGTAATCATGTTATTATCTGAAACTAATACCATGCTGTTAAATTTTAGATAAAGTGTCCTGTAATGCATACAAAATGTTCATTTGCTGAAGGCCATTAAGTTAATTTCCTGGCAACAAGATTAAATGCAAGGCATTTACATAATCATTAGTCGTGAGGTGTATAAAAGATAATTAAATATTCCACCACATTAATTTCTATTTAATTAACTGTGCTTTAGTGATCCTTCTGTCTGAATATTAATATTGTGTAAATAAACAATTAGAATGCATGCTTCCTCTTAAAATTAGGTAAAAGGTGCCATTATTAATTTAATTATATCTTATTTTGAATCCTAATCATGTTAATACAGTTTAAAAAGGTCTATCATTGGTCTCAGTGATGACATTCTCACATTTTTATATTTCCAACTCTAAAGTAGCTTATAGACATAAACATTTGTTCATTTAGTTTATACCAAAAGTTAATTGCTTTCCTAATATTAATCTGTGGTTCCTTTAATTCAGTACTGATATCGTATTTTAAAAAGTGAAAATTAGGTATTATTATACAGTAAACCTCATCAGCTATGACCATACTTACTTGGAACATGTGATATTTCTGGGAAATGAGTATACTATATAGAAAAGAACAAAACTTAATCTCAAATAAGATTATATGGGTAGAAAGTAGAGCCAAGACTTATAGCCAATGAAGAGTACACAAGGAGGTAAAATTTCTGAACTTGTAAGAGTTTTTATTGTGTGTGTGTGTGTGTGTGTGTATAGTATTAGGAAAACTCTTGCAAAGATAATTACCTATTACTGAATCTAAGAATTTTCTTGTCTTAGGTGACAGACATTTGTGGAAGGTGTAGATGGGAATGAAGTGACATCTTCACAGTACATTCACTTTATGCTAAGGATTCTTGCTTTTATTTGCCTGGATATTTTGAAGGCCTGGAAATGAAAATATCTGTGAGGGTGGTCTTTCTACATCATGAAAATGCAATCTTAGCTAAAATATAAAGTTACATGAAAATATCACTACGAGCTGGTTATATTTTCCTACCAGGAGATTTTTTTTTTTAATATTGAATTGTCACATCCCAAGCAAACATGTTTGTTTTCCACATGCAATATTTATTTGGGCAAACAAGTCAATACTGATTTTAATTGTCTAAATAGACTTTTCAGGGAAAATGATGTGTTTCACTAGCACATATTTCTTAATGGAAACATATGTTTCTAGAATTATAGACGGGGGAATAATAAAGGCGCTCTTGTTTCTTTTCAAAGCTTTTGGGACTTTTAAACTTACAATATGATATGGTTAGAGTTCCCCTGGGTTGAGCAAAATATATTCTCTTCTGATTTGGAAAACTAACTGTTCTATGTGCTGAAAATCATTTTGCTTGTGTAGTAAATTCATACTTCCATCCTTTCAACCCCCAAAGTGCCAACTATGATGCACAAGGGATCCTATAGTACCCACTTTCACAGGCTAAGTTCTGAACCACTTGATACTATCTGTGACTCATGAATCCTAACAGTGAGTTTTCTAGCTACTATTTTTCACTTTGTTTTGCCTCCTCCTCCAACCCCATTTCTGTTAGAGTCACTCTGTTCTGTTCTCATACAGCTTTAGTATCACTAGAATGTTAGGATTTTTAGTTCATCCAGGTAACTATGACATTTTCTCATTCATTCCAAGAATATTTCTGAGCAACTACTTTTTCAGTTTCTGCCACTACCAAGATGAATAAGACAACAGTCTTGGTTGATCTTTTTTTTCTATGAAGGACAACCTGAGGATGGTTAATTTATAACAAAAAAAGGATTTATTTGTTTCATGGTTCTGCAGGCTGTACAAGAATCATGGCACCGGCCTCTGCTTTGGTGAGGACATCAGGCTGTTTCCAGTCGTGTGTAGATGACATGGCGAGAGAGGAAGAAAAAGGAGAAAGATGTCAGGCCCTTTTTAGCAGCAAGGTTGGGGAGATCACATTTCAACATGAGACTTGGGGGGAGCAAACAAACCATATCACTGAGATAACCTTATAAACCATTTATATTTCCTGGTGGAATGCACACATACTACATGGGTAAATAAGTAAATATGTATGTAATAAACCTTTCTTCTCCGTCACTAATAAGACTTGGGGATTAGATGAAAACATTTAGGCTCATGATTAAGTTGAGCGGTGATTTCAGAGGATGCATTCCCATTGCAGGAGGAACTTTGCTTTTTCTAAATCTTCTCTTCCTTAAGGGATAATATCTGTGTTTCCAAAGCAAGACTGGGAACCAAAAATTACAATTTACAGTCATAGCAGGTTTCATTGTTGCGATTGATGAAGCACGGCCCATAGCTCTTGGGACAGGTGTTCCCGGACTCCCTCTGCAATGCTCTGAATCCCCCCATGGAATGCAGAGATCATTGCATATAAATAATTCAAAAACAAGTCTCAGTAAACGCTTCCCCTTTCTTCTGTTTGAAATGTTAATTTTCTTTTTGAAGTTTTTTCTGTTTGATAGTGGGACACACTTTTGCTTGTTTCAGTGCCAAAGATAGACTAGTAGAATGGTATAAATGCCTTCTGTGCTACAAAGAATAGAATTTCAAAATTAAGAAAAATAAAAAAAAAACAAAACTATATCCAGCAAAGCCAAGTTTCCAACTTCATCTTTAAAAAATGGTATGTTTTATAAGCTCTAAGTTCAATTTAGTTACAAATGAAATTATATTTCTTCTGGAAAAAATCATATCTCAAAATTCTCAGATAGGTATTTGCCATAAATGTATAGTATTTTCCTTTATTTGTACAGTCTTATGCATCCATATTATATCTCTACAGACTCATGGTGTCCATAAAGTGCTATTGCACACAAACTTTATGGATACCCTGTATATTATTTATATCTTTATTTTATTGTTATTTTTATAAAATGCTTTAGAGCAAAAAGAAAGGATTAAAAAACAATCAAGCTGGGCGGTGCCTGTGGCTCAAAGGAGAAGGTTGTCGGCCCCATATGCCGGAGGTGGCAGGTTCAAACCCAGCCCCAGCCAAAAACGGCAAAAAATTAAATAAATAAATAAATAAAATAAAAATCAAATGTTTTTTAAATATTTAAAACCAGAGATAAATCAAAATAAAAAAATCTCGAACATTAAAAATTTCTTTGGAGCTAATGGTAGAAAACATGTGGAGATCTTAGAACAATTCTGCAGTTCTGGTAAATGTTAGAAATATAACATTTTAATTTAATTACAATTTTGGTAATTTACCCAAGAACTACCAGTGGTTGTATTATATTCTAAAAAATTCAGAAAACTGATAGTCCAGTCTTTCTTAGAGATCTTTATCTTGTTATCGTTTGCTTAAGAGTATAATTAGAGGCTTCAGTGTTTAAAATAAAAGTGGAGACAGCAAGAAGCAGTAAGACTGTGGGTTTAGATATATGTTTCAATTCGATGTTAAGTGTAGAAGCACTGCAACCTCATGTGGCATACAGGAGCTCTCTGAAAACCAAAGGGGCCACTTCACTTTTAGTAAAGCAATAACTGATAACCCATAACTGACAGGATGCCAGCATCCTCGTATGAAAGCATCTTGATACTGGAGAAGAGTGGGCTTTGGAACTGGAAGGTGAGGCTCTGCATCCCAGCTCTGCCATATACCAGCTATGTAGTATTGGACACCTCATTTCAATCATTTGAGATATTTTAGGTGTAAAGCAAGGAAAATAAGAAAAAACTACTACCTATGTAATCAGATATTAAACTTCATGTGTTGGGTGTGGTGGCTAATGCCTGTAATCCCAGCACTTTGGGAGATCTAGGCAAGAGGATCACTTGAGGGCATAAGTTGGAGTTTCTTTTCTTTTCTTTTTATTCTCTTTTTCTTTTTATTTAATTAGCTAGGCATGGTGGCAGGTGCCTGTAGTCCTAGCAACTTGGAAGGCTGAGCTGGGAGGATCACTTGAATCCCGGGGTTCAACAGTGCAGTGAGTTGTGATTGCACCTCTGCTCTCCAGTCTGAGTGTCAGAGCAAAACCTTTCTCTAAACAATAATAATAATGAAACTTTGTATTGTTGTGCCCAGATCACGTAATCCCCAAAGACCACCAGGGAGACACACTCGATGCAAAAGCAAAAGAGTCTTTATTCAAGCTCGAGTTTGGGCCCTCAGTTTACCCAACATAGCAGGAGTGTGCTGAGAACCCCAACCCCTGGGTTGCTGGGAGTTTTAGTGTGGTTAGTAGCGGGGTAGGGGATTTCCAAGCTGTGGCGAGTATGATCAGCTACATTAGATACTTTTTATGACTATTAGTTGGGCTTGTATCAGACAGTTGTTTTTTGGGCTGCTATCTTACGGGCAGAGTGAGCATCCTGTTTGGCCTGGATAGACTGAAAGTGGGTGGTTTGTTACAAAATGGAGTTACTTTTGCTCTTTCAGTATGCATGACAATCACTAGACAAGCTAGTTAAAAAATACCATGTTCAATGTTGTACTTCATTTGGAATCTCAATTTTAAGAGAAAATCATGGCATTATAATGCAAGAAGTCCATGAGCCATACTTTCCAACAATTTTATGGTATTAATGATTCTTTTTAAATTATCAAATGAGACAAAGGTATCAAAATATCTCATAGCTTTGCAATTTGCTAAGCTTGTTTTGTGGCAGTGTTTTGATTACTTTTATTATCCCAACTCTATGACAATTAATTAAGCAGCTTCAGCAAGTAATTTCAAACTTTTCTGTTTTAGTTTGCATATTGATAAAATGAGTAGCTCTTGCTAGTTTAACAAATTTTATGTCTAGTAAGCTAATATGTTTGAATACCACACATGTGTATATACATATATGTTATAATGATCATGGGACAATTTTTGGATACTTTTAAGAATTGTAGATAACAGAGTTCTTTTTCTGCCAAAAAAGTTTTACCAAAATTCCTTTAACCTGGAAAGTGTATAAAGCTATTGAAGCTATGATTTCCTCATATTGAATTAGGGGAAAATAAAGGGAAAAACAAATTTTCCAAATAACTTCAATCTGAATAGGGAATAGACGTCTTACTACATGGAAACTTAGGAAACTCTACGTGGAGCTTCCTAATTTGAATAAAATTCTGGTGCTAATTTCAGTCTGCCATCTATTCCATTTACTTATTCTGCAAATGGTCAAATAAGGAACAAATCTAGGAAATGGAAAACATGATTAATTTTAAATGGAAGTGGGAAATGCATGGAAAATTTCACAAGGGATTTATCACCCAGAAGTTTTTAAGAAAGAGTAGGTAATCCAACCTGTGACAATTTCAGAAGCCTGAGTACAGTACAAAGTTCTTAGTCTTCTGTTCTTCTTGGACCCAGTGAAGGCTTTTTGTTTCCAATGAGATGAGAAAAAGGCCAAGAGGAAGTATTCTGGTAGTGATCTCTTTTTTTCTCAATTTTTCCATAGTTTAGCATGACTATTTCCAGAAAGGAAACCTCAGATAAAACCAAATGCTAAGGTTGTCACCCAACTACCTCATGGTACTATAGTGAGATTATCATCTAAAATGATTATTCTCTGCGCCCATTTCTCTATGCCAAGTTATCTATGGAAATAATTGTAATTAGCCAGGGATGTGGAAAGATGCTTACTGAGTTAGAAAAGAAAAGAAAAGGAAATTTTTGATTAATGGTAACTTTTTATTTTAAGGACACTAAAAATTTGATGTTTTTAAAATTTTGCATGGATTCCATATCCCAGCTTGCCTATTAATGGGGATAAGATACATTTTATAAAATTTCCATTAATTATCCTGGGATATCAGTCCTCTAAGTACTATGAGACCAACTTTCTTCAATTAGGAAAGTACTAATTTGAATAAAGTTAAACTATTTAAATGTCCATAGAGAGTTAATGAAGCTAATTGAGTTCAAGATATATTGAAAATGTTGAGTGATTATATTATTACAGCAACATACTCATGCAAGCATAGGACAATAAAAATAAAATGAAACAAATGGCAGAATAGAGGATGGCATCCAAGGTTCCCGGGTCTCCATATAAGATATATATAAAATCTCTAGGACTTTATTTTTGGAAAACAGAAATAAATTTAGTATTCACATCTCCTGACACCGCATAAATCTTTATTTTCTGTCTGGACCTTTTTACTTAAAGGAAGACATTTCTGGATATTTTATTCTAATTTTAATTTTATTTTAAGCTTAGTGTTTATTTACTGTGGTAAATAGATGGCAAGGGAGCGAGGTGTAGTGGCATGACATTATAATTAATCTTTCCCCCTGAAAGCAGAGTTTACTTGGAAATTGATGTATGCATAATTTTTAATAGATGGAGGTGGTAATGGAAATAGATCTAAAAAATTGCTTAAAAATAAATTCATGATCACAGTCGTGCCAGTTTGCTATTGATATTTTGCTACACTGCTCTCTTTGAAAACTGTCTCTCTCTGAACTTATTTCAACTACATATTTTCTATAGCTGGTAAACTTGGAAATATACTCTCATTTAGCTTTGAATAATTCAGAAAAGGAAGTCGTTTAACATATGTAACAGAGGAGCATTAGAGAAGTGAAAAAGCCCTGGCTTAGATACAAGTGGAATAAATCTTCATCTACCCCCATGCTGTGACTTGCATTCATTGACTCACTCCCCTTATTTCCCTCCTACTCCCTTATTCTTCACCCCACTTTACCTCTATTTTCTCTTTCTCTCCCTTCCTTTCCATCCTTTTTTCTTTCTTCTTTTGATCCTCCATTCTTCCCTTAAACCCTCATCTTTTACGCTCTTCTTTCCACTTTCTCTGTCTATCTTTTCCTCTCTTCTAAAACTTGAATTTATTGTGTGGCACTTCATTCTGTCTCATACCCACTGGTGCTTATATCAGAATTAGTTTGCATATGAGGAAGTGTGTGTCTGTGTGGGAAATCATGATTAGGGCACATCTATTGTTTATTTCCAGATCTCACTCTAAGAGCTGCCTGTTTTGTTCCAGTGATGTTTCAGATGTCCTGATTGCATTGTATGATGCAATTATTTCTCAATTATTTTTTCATTTAAGCAAGAATTCATCTAAATGTTGATGATACTGTATTCGTTTATTTACTTATTTATTCCTTCATGAATTCATATTAGGCAGGGTACACAGTACTTGGAATTTAATAATTTAAAAAAAAACACTGTCCATGCCTACAAAAACTTAGATGCTACTAGAACACAGCATAAGATAAGTAGGTAATTGTAATACAGCATGATTCATGTTGTAAGTTTTGTTGGCACATCGAAGGATCATAAGGACAAACAAAAAAAATAACTAAAAGTTTCCCAATCCCTAAACTAAAAGTCTCACATGTAGGGATCAGGAAAAAATAGTTCTAACTAACTTTTCAGAATTCAGTCTGACTATCTTCCAAAGGTGATATCAAAGTTAAAATAAGGTAACGGATTTTATATCTTAGTCTATAATCTCAAGCAAAAAGGAATTTCAGGAGAACCTAAAACTTTATCCCAGGGAAAGATGAAAGCATGAAAAAGGGAAGTGAGGAATGAGAAATTGAGAAAATTTGACGTGGTGTATAACTTCACAGGAAAAGCCAGAAGGTTGCTTGGTAATGTTGGACTTGGGTAGAAGCCAGATGGAACATCTGTATCTCTTGCTCCTATCTTTTCTCTTTCACTGAGTAAAGTTTGCTTCAGGAATCATTCGCCACACTTCTGAGTTATATTACCTGGCCTCTTTGGGAAGCCACTGGGAAATAAGAGCTTCCATGGATCTAGATGTGACTGTGCTGGCCACTGGATTGGCCACTGAAGGGCACTGAAAGCCTTATCAAGTCCAGCCTTATTCCTTAGGAATGGCTAAAAATAGTTAGAACTACTGTTAATTAGAATGAGTGGAGAAAACTACAAGTATCAGACAAAGCCACAGTGTTGGTAACCAATGCTTTTGCCTGTGGGGCCAATGGAAGGGTATAAGTTATTACTGGACTAATAGTAGCACCATTGACCAAGGCCAGCAACTGGATAGGCCGGTGTGGCTCTTAGGAAGAAGATACATCAGGTCCAGTGCAGAAAATCCAGGTAGAGGTGGATATGGAGTAAGGGATTTTATACTATATTTTTATCATTTTATTGCAGTTCCATAAAGGTCTACAAATATGAAGGATTATGATAGAAGTGTTAAGAGCATAGCTAGAACTAGATTTAAGAGAATTATATGCCTATTTGTACTTTTCCTGAAAGAAATTGAGAAACCACTATAAAACATTGTAAGCATTTGCATTTGAATGTCTAACTCCAAAAAGATAGTTCTAATTCAGCCTTTATATCATCACATCTGATTGATTGATTGATTTCAGGTGCAAATTAAAACTGGGTACAGAAATCATCATCATCATCTCCATGACAATAATGATGATAAAAATGCCAATATTAATTTTACTACACTACCTTATATATGTAGAAGTGTCCTCATTTGTGTAATGAGGGTGTTAACAGTATCTTCCACAGAGTGATGGTGTGAAGGATTTGCCTACTATTATAGAATTACTCAGTGATGCTTTTTAAAACATGACAAAATTTTTTGTTTTAGGACCATCACAGAAAGTATAGGTGGCATGGCAGTGAGATTTTGCAGTGGAAGGAGAGATTGGATTCAACTGCAAACACAGCATGGTTAAGTGAAAGTTTATAACCAAGAGAAGTATGGGGATCTATGCTTGGAAAATGACTAAGAGAAGACAACCAACAGAATTCTTTCTGAAGACAGACCAGGGTGATCTGACATCACCTGGGGGATGGTAGAAGATGAGGAAACTGATTAATTATTAAGAGCTGTCAGAAGGGCGCCCATGTTCAGTGGTTAGGGCGCCAGCCACATACACGGGATGGTGGGTTCACACCTGGCCTGGGCCTGCTAAACAACAATGACAACTACAAGAACAAAAAAATAGCCTGGCGTTGGGGCGGGCCCCTGTAGTCCCAGCTACTTTGGGGCTGAGGCAAGAGAATCGCTTAAATCCAAGAGTTTGAGGTTGTTGTGAGCTGTGATGCCACTGCACTCTACCATGACATAGTGAGACTCGGTCTTGGGGAAAAAACAAGTGCTCAGAGATCCAAAGTGGGGATTTCTTGCAAAACTAACTTAGCGGGGCTTTTTGTTACAACTAGATTTTATTAGGAAGTACCTGGATAGGCCTGCATACGTGAATGTTCAGGAGCCTCAGTAAAGTTTGCCCAAGCATAGGATCTTTGTCATCATCATCTCACAGCAACAACTCTTACGTAGGATCTACATCTGATGTTGACTTGCCTTACAGATTGAGCCCTTAACTGTGTAGCTATGCTCTCTTCCTCTGATAGTAAAATGTCCTTTGCCATTGATCAATACTTGATCAAATATTTTAATATCTTCCCCCTAAATTCTCATCCCATTTTCATACTTCATTTTTTAATACATGTGAATCTTGGAGCCAATTAGCTGATAATAAATGGCAAAAATGCAAAAACTGTACTCTGAGTTGACCAGAGCCATTGGGCTGCAATTTGTTGATTTAAAAAACGCACACAAATACAAAGACGTAGACACAGATGAACACATCTTGCATACACACATAGATTTTTTTTATTTTTTATTTTAAAATAAATAATTTTGAATATTAAGTAGCTAAATTATTTAAATAAATCTTACATTATCTGATGCCTTAGAACTGTGTTCTTTCCCTCCAAGGTACATTCTGAATTGATTGACTATCTGACTTCAGGATTTAAAAAGTGAATTACCTCCTTGTTTCTTCAATAGTTATCATCTTCTTTCATCTCTCTGTTTGCAGTTATATGTCTTTCCTGAAGCAAACAAGCAAATAAAAATTTTATTTGTGTATAGTAATTGCAGATTATGATTGATAAGAATAAATTCCACCTTTAGGTTAAGCATATTCTCTTCTTGCAAGTGAAATTATGTAGGTTTAAAGTACAAAAAGCTTTGCACATTGATTTTGAAGAATACATTTACTATAACTGAGCATCAGTTACATCTTTCACTTGCTGCTTCCATCAGTAGAAAGGGCATTCTTATTACAATTCAATCATCAATCTCTTTCTTAGGTTTAGCAACAAGCATTTTATAAATGTAGCTTCAATTATAGGAGGATTTTCTATTAAAGTGTAATCAAGCCTAGTCTTACCTCTACTTTTCTTGCATCCCATCTACTTAAGAGGGGTCTTCATTCACTGCCTACTCTTCCTTGACCAGTTGTACCTCAGTTTCCTACGTTTTATTCCAACATATTCATTCTCGCTCTGAAAATGTCCTCACTGATGTGGTTGCTTACCTCTTGGTAGAGTTTAGTAAGTAACTTTAGTCTTTGTCTTAGCTAAACTTCCTATAGTTATGATTTCTCTCATTGTTTAATACTCTGACACATAACTCTTCTGTGGATCCTTTCTTGCTCTGATTGTGACATTTTAGTTTTTATCCAAGGATTCCCACTCCAGCTACTCACCTGGTGGGAACTTCCCTCATTTTCCCACATGCAACTTCTTTTCTACCTTTACATTCTCTGCCAGAGAGGCGCTCCCTTCCACTCAAATTGATTTTTTGTTTGTTTGTTTGAGACAGAATCTCACTCTGTTGACCAGGTTAGAGTACTATGGCCTCAGGCTAGCTTACAGCAACTTCAGACTCCTAAATTCAAGTGATCCCTCTCCCTCATCCTTCCAAGTGGCTGGTACTACAGGTGCCTGCCATAACGCCTTGCTAACTTTTCTATTTTTAGTAGATACAGACTACTAACAAGACCTTGCTCTTGCTCAGGCTGGTCTCCAGTTCCTGAGCTCAAGAGATTGTCCTGCATCGGCCTCCTAGAGTGCTAGGATTACAGATGTGAGACCTGTGCCCAGCCTTAAAATGTGTACTGATAGGAGAATACAACTCTCAGATATTCCCAGAGAAGACTTCTCTCCTGCCCTTCTGCTCTATGTTATTCTTTCTGCCTAGTGATAATAGGTAGCAGAACATGTGTGAATATCTCTACCTCAAACCTACATGTATGTGTGTGTGTGTGTGTGTGTGTCTCCTATAAAACTGGATCTCCCCAGATGACTTTATGGCAAATTCCATGCAACCAAAATAGGACTTATAATATATATTGTTTTCCTTTTCTTTAATATCATGTGTACCAACTATTGTCAATGCATCCTTCTACTATCTTTTGCTTCAACAACACATCTTTAGTGCCTTATTGAGTTTTTATGATTTATGAATTTTATGATTATTTTGCTGTTATAAAGTACAGCACTATAAACTGTTGTATGTAATTCATATTTCATCTTTTTACCATAGCTCTCTAATTTTTTTCCTGTACCTTTCCCTAGATGTGTTACCATAGCACATCCCTAGCCTTCTGCTATGATCAATACCATACCGCATCATAGTCACACACATACATTTCTGCCTACTATATTGTTAGCTGCTTGAGTGAAATGACTATACCTTCATTGATGTTTCCTGTGCTGGCTGATATTTGGTGATAGATACAGAACTATTCAATGTATTATAATTGTTGCCCTGTATTCTATTATGTGAATATATTACATTATATTTCTCCATCCCCAGTTCATATACTCTTCTGTTATTTCATATTTCATTGTTTCAAATCATAGTGTAATGAATATACTGTGATGAATTTTCTAAGGCCTAGTTTTCCTTTTTCATATTTTTTCATTTATAAATATATGCAATTAAGCCTACTTCTTAATTACTAGAATCCTGTATTTCTTTTAAAAATGTGAAACTAATGTATTTTCTAGCTGTTAACAGACTTATTTAGAGAAGTGGTTGGCTAGATATTTTCAAGAATATTATTACTGGGTTTGATTATATATTTGTTAACTTGCCATTCTCCCGTCTTAGAATACCTAAGATTTAAGTTACTGATCACATTGCTCGATTTATTATGTTAATCTGCTTACGTTAAGTAGGTTTTGATCCTTTTGCACATTTTGAAAAAGACTGTGGCTGAAACCACCATAATAAAACATATTCCCCTTTGTTCAAAGACCGGCTTATGTTTCTGCGTTAATTTTCTTTCTTTTCTTTCACAGATAATTAATAGAAGATACTGGGAAGTACTTAACTTTACTTCAACCTATTTGAAGTTTATTACCCTGGTGACTCATACATCACAACCACCAAAAATGGATAAATTATAAAATCTACCAGAATAAATCCCCCCTTCAAAAACTGCAACTCCCAAATCTCCTAACAGTACATTTTTCAGACTGCCCTCTCTAATAACTCTGTTTTCCACAGAGCAAAAAGCTTTTAGTGCATTGCAAATGCTGCACTGTTGCTCTTGGTGGCTTGATTCTCACACTCTCATTTCTGATAGGCTTCAGGTTGCTGCACTCTGATCTCATTCAGGATTCTCTCTTCGTGCCATTAATACGGAATTTTGACATTTTGCTGTATCAGAAAATAGGCATTGGTTTCATGGTACAGAAATCTGTATCTGTAGGGAGCAGTATTTTAAAAAAGTAAAAGTGTGATGTATTAAAATATCACTTATTTAGCAAACCTCTTGATTTCTGAGACTTCTTCAGGTTTTAGACAGATGCAAGTCTGCATCCCCATTCACTGTTCTATGTTCCTTCACAGATGCACTCTCTATCTCCATGTGTTGCCCATAGTTTCTGAATGATGTCTTGCTTTAAATCAACCTCTACATTCTTGTTCCTCCCATTCTGTAGCCAAGACTAAATCCTCAATGTCTTTATCACATGGTGCAAAAAGGACAGTGGCTTGCAACTAACATTCTGTGGGTCCCTCCACATCCACCAGCCCTCTTGCATTTCAGCAGGCCCACACAATCAGTTTCACTGGTAGCCCGGTGAAAGTGAAATAAAATGCATCAATGAAAGTGCGTAGTTTCATCCTTGGAAGAGCCAGTATGCTGCCTTCTATTGGTCTTTTCTCCTATAGAATCCTGGCCAAGGAACCCATACACCTATATATACCCTGAGACTAAAGGCCCAAAGGAGGAGATGGGGAAAGACTGGGAGAGAAACGGAGAGAGCGTCTCTCTCCCCACTAGAATTCTCTCCCTCTACCAGGAGCCTTAATATTTTCTGTATTCTTTTCTGTGAATACATTCTGTCTTACAAAAAAAAAAAAAAAAGAATGCATCCCTTTATGATCTTGTAGAGTGCATGACAACATGTGATGGGAAAGTAGACATTAAAAAATGATTCTGTGGTTAGGGCACTAGTCACATGCATAGGGGCTGGTGGGTTCGAACCAGACCTGGGCCTGCTAAACAACAATGACAACAACAACAACAACAACAAAATAGCCAGGTGTTGTGGTAGGCACCTGTAGTCCCAGCTACTTGGGGAGGCTGAAGCAAGAGAATTGCTTAAGCCCAAGAGTTTGAAGTTGCTGTGAGCAGTGACGCTACGCACTTTACTGAGGGCGACAGAGTGAGACTGTTTTAAAAAAAAAAATGTTTCTAAAAAAAAAAAACAAAGAAAGAAACATTTGCTTGGTTGAATACCTCAAATATAGGGACTAATTTTTTCCTGAAGTACATACTAGCCTATCTTGGTTAATAAACAAGTCACTGATCTCTAGAGTCTTGTGGTAGGAGATTCAAACATTGTTTAACTTGTCTCCAAAAATCTTTCAAAATCAAATTCCACCTGCTAATTTCATAGAACTCTATTCTAGATAATTTAATCTAATCAAATTCTTCTGTACTTGACTCTATTATTCTTCTTTTTATTTATTTTAATTTTATTTTTACTGCATAATCTTTTTCACTCACCGTGTTTCAGTTGCTCATTGCTGTTCTTAGGATAAATTTAAAAGTACTTGAAAGGGTTTAGCAAACCCTTTAGGTCTGGTTCCTTCCTACATTTTCAGCTTCTTCTTTTGCCAATCTTCTCTTATTCCCAGCCTGGAACAACTTCCTTTTTTCCATCAATACTTCCTCTGTACTTCTTTACCACTTTTTTTTTTTTTGCTCTTTTTTTTTTTAACCACCTCTTTTTTTTTTTTTTTTTAAATCTATAGCTATCTACTAAATGTAGTAGTTACTGCAGGAAGTGTCTAGTTTGAGACGCTGTCCATATTCTGTGAGGACACTGTGCTTGCTCTGAACTGGCTCTCACTACACTGTATTTTTATCATCTGGTTCATGTGCCCACTCATCTGAAACTTCTGACAGTGTCTGTCTCATTTGCATGTGTGCTTAATGGCCAGCACAGGGCCTGATATACAAAGGGAATGCAGCAATTTGTTGAATCACAATATATTCCCATGGTGGGGAAGGGAAGCCTGTTTCCTTTGACTAAATGTTTTTTTGCACCCCAGTACAAGTCACATTTCTTCTATGAATCCTTCTGTATGATTTTATCCTATCCTGTTCTCTCACTTTGAGGTATTCTTACAGACTTACTCACTATCATCCACTTCAGCACTCTTTTCTTCCTTAGTTGTTTCAGTACCTTTTCCCTTTTCAAAGTGTAATCTTTGAAAACGAGGACTATTGGGAGTAAATTAATTATGGTAGTCAATAGAGGTTAGCTTCAGCCAGGCACTATATTGGCATACAAGTATGAACAAGAAAAAGGTCTGTCCTCAGGGCATTCAGAATCTAATAGACAAGAGAAAACATAAGCAGATGCGTATATGGCTGTGGTTTTATTTGTACAATCGATGCATAAACTATGTTTTATTGTCCAAGATAATGAAACTGATAAAAATGTTTTACTATTCAAAGGCATAGAAAACCTTTCCCATGGAAGTCTTCCCAACAATAAAGTGAAATTATGAGAACTGTAATTACTTGCATTGATTGTCGATGTTGGTCAAGTACAGTAGAAATCCAAAGAATGATTTTATTCAGCATTTCTCAGTTCTCCTTTCATAATTTATGAAGAAGGAAGGAAGTTCCATTGCTTCTCACTTGTCTTTTTTTCTATCTTTATTTCTTCTCCACTTTACTATTCTTATTTTTCCTATTTCCTAATTTGCTGCTTGAAGCCTCACCTACTCTACTCTCTAAAGCAGTGGTTCTCAACCTTATTAATGGTGCAACTCTTTAATATAGTTCCTGTGGGTTGTGACCCTGCAGGTGGAGAACCTCCTCTAAAGACAGTTTGAATAATTTCAAGCCTTCTTGGCACTACCCCACCTTAACACACACACACACACACACACGCGCACACTCTGATTAGCTAAACTGTTTACCAAGACTTAAATCCTACTCTATTTTTCTATGTCCTTCATAATTTTGCCCCAATCAAAAGTATGTGGACATGAAAAACAATGATATTCTTAGTTATTTCATTTATTATCCAAGACTGTGCTGAATTTCTCAGTAGATGGATTTGTGGTGCTTTACAAAGATTATTCAATTTTCAAGGGTGTATTGATCCTAAATAGACAGAGAGGAAATATCTACTATTCAATTGGCACTGGGATAGTTATAAGAAAAAAAGTAAATGAATGCCCTTATCTGAGCCACTAAAGAAAGAAGAGGTGGCATGTATGCCAACAGAAAGGTAAAAAGCCCATTTTATTGGACATTGGCTCTATTTAAAGAATATATAATTTTTATTATGAATATTCACCCTCCCATTTTATTCTGCACATGTGAAATTGCTCATAGTTGCATTTATTTATTCCTCACTTTGTTCTAAAAAGGGATTTAAGATAGCTTATGAGGATATTAAAATACATCAAAGCAACATAATTAGAAACAGGTGAGAAAGTAGAAAAATAGCAAAAATAGGAACCCAAAGTAGTACCAGAAATAAGGCAAAATATAAGTGTACTTTCATGAAAGTTTTATATATTTGCAACTGCTTTTAAGATTTTCAGCAATCCATGTTGAAAAAAATTCAATCAGCTGTGACATTCATGATATTCAGGATATCAAGACAAATAAACTCTCTAGGAAGTGATGGTCAAAAGAGGTGGGGTGGTCTCTGGAGAGGTCTCAGGAAAGACTCTATATAATATAATGAATGGCATTCTCAACAATATCCTCAACATTGTTGCAGTCACCATGGTGAGTTCCATAAAGCAGTCCCTGTAGCATTCTTCTGTATAGGCTGATGGCATCATATTAAAGTAAAAATCAGTGTAAGACACTATTATTTCACTCTGCAGGAGGGAATAGGGATGGAGGAGCAATAAGACACAGTCTGATATGTAACGGTATACAAGTTCGGCTGAATTATTTGTGGAGATTATAGCATCTTGAGTGCAACAGATTGTTGCCATGTTCCTCATCACATCCAAAATAAGCTTATTTCAAAGTTAACTGTTTCCTATTATTTATGTAAAACATGCCTGATATATCTTTGCCAAAGAAATAAAGACCCAGCTAACTTAGCAGATACTCTGGTTAATAAGATAAGTCCACTCAGTCTGGCTATGAAAAAGTAGACAGAGGGTATAAACACTTAGCAATGAGTTTTAATCTACCACATATAAACAGGAAAACAAAGTGTCAGAGGATAATACAGGTAATATGAGTAGAACTACAAATAAAGTGATTTATACTCAGGAGCAGAAATGTAAAGTATCACATATGTTTTATTCAATAATTGCAGGGGTAAAACAGTACCCTTGATGGTTAATTTTGTGCATTGACATATTTTTATGTCTATTAATATTTATGTGTGTTCTTGTAAAGATCAGAGGGCAAGGCTTGGGTGGGGAATCCCCAAATTTAGAAAAGTGGAAGCTAAGCTTTACTGCTAACCTTGAAATTAGTTCACTTAATGATTTTGAATCACAATTTTACCATACAATGATCATTTTTACCATGTAATGTTGTATCAGTTTTTATTGTGTAATGATTTCCCCCTCCAGACATCTTATAATGACATTGTTAAGTTGGCCCAGTTATTGATGTTATAAAAGGTTTCCACCTGGTCACAGGCTTTCACTGAGCAAAATCAAACAAAAAATTAAAGTATAGCATACATTATGTATTTTTAAAATCTCAATCCTGTCATTGAGTTGCCTCTTATTTTTCACAGTTTTAGGCAGGAAGAGGCAGAGGTGTAACAATAAATCTTCCACGCTGACACTTGTCATTCTTTCCGTATTCTCTGCCAGAAAAGTTGTCCCATCTTTTTAGTGACTCCCAGTTCACAAGGGTAATTTGAAAGATGAACCCATTGAGTCTCTGGGATCCCTAACACAGTTATAGTGATGTCTATTTTCTAATACACATTCGGCCACTCAAGGATGTCACATTAAAAAATGTCCTCTCTTTGTGAAAATCAATATCTTCCATAGAATATAACAGATGGAATTGAATATTTGTTTTATGATGTGATAGATCGTATGATTTTAACTATAAAGCTTATTATAGGAAAAGCATTTGAGGCAGACACTCATTGGATGAAATATTTATTTCATATAAGGCATGTTGATAATAAAGTTAACAATAATTATTGAATAAAGCAGAATGCAGGTAATTTTTAGAGAATGAGAAACTTATTTAATATTTCTGAGCATCAAAGTTATGCAGCTACTAAGTGATAGAACCTAGATTTCAATGCAGGTATCTTGTTGCAAGCTTCCTATACTTTCTCTAGACTTTGCTTTCATTCATTTTCTCCAGCCAGAACAAGAAGCACTTTACATCTGAGGCACTCAGTTGCAATTCTTCACATTTCTAATTGTTGGTATTTGTTTAGAAAAGGAAGTTGACTATTAAAATTCTAATGATAAAGAAATGATAGTTCTTAGATTAGCAAATATTACAATGTCACTTTAAATCATATTTGGTATATTCTGATAATAAATAATGAATTATAATCTTTCATGGAAAGAATTCAGTGCATCTACTCATTCAATGAGACGGCTGTTTCTCTGTGTGACATTTCATTATAACACTAGAATCAAGGACTTGAGAATTTATTTTTCCTCCTATTATTCAAGAAATATTACAAAATGCAGTTTAATTCTCATTATTCAAGAAAGATTACCAAATGCAGTTTCATTGTCGTTAGGATGTGCTTAAACTACTGAGTGTTACAAGATCTAATCTCTGGGATAATGTCTGAGTTAAAGAATCTGTGTCACCTCAACCCTTTCTCTTTTCTGCAAATAATAATAGAAAGCATAACTAAATGATCTTTAAGGTGGCAATCAAAGCTTTCCTTGATTTACAATTTCTTATTGCTTGCTTATTTTCCTATGAGCTATCCAAATTCTAAAGCTAAAATTTTACTTTATAGAAATGAGAGAAACATTTCTCCTCACTTGTTTGAAATAATTCTCATTATTTTCTTCCCAATAATCACAAAGAAGGTAGCAGATGTGAGCTGTGCATTTGAACCTCTAGATTTCCAGTCAAAATATAGGTAAAGTCACTATTCACAAATATTTTTAATTAAAGGAATATGAGGTGTGAAAGCCTTGGAAGAAAATGTTTTATTAAGAACCCTACTTAGAAAGTGGATGTCTTTCTTAGATAGAAATTTAATGGCCAGAGAGACTGTCTGAGGGTTAAAAGCCTTGTTGGGTAATTTCTTTTCTATAGCCTTGAAGTGAATCTCTTGGGGGCAGAAAGACACAAGGACTCCACAAATGCAGTCTTGATAATTACTGGCATATCTAAACATCTGTAGTTAGATGCAAAGAACTTTTGAAAGATTTGTGTAAGGAAGGCACCAGTCACTTCTGATTCTCTGAGCACCAAGCTTGTCAAGACAGCTGTAATATTCCAATTTTCACTGAGCCCCTTCTCTATCATATTTCACTTAACTGTTGAGCTTGTCAAGTATTTATTACAACATGAGAGTATTATAATAGGTCCACATTTCACTCTCTATAATAGAAATCCCTACGGGAAATCTTTACTGTCTTTTATGGCTTGAAGAACAACTCATTTTTCATTTTTTATAATGTATTATGAGTCCTAAGTGCAGGGAGAAAAAGGAAAAGAAACGTGGTCTAAGATAGTAGATAAGAAATGTGTTCTAAGATGCTAGATATAAAGCATGTGTGTTTGTGTCTATACACATGCACTCGTTTATATATATGTAGATTTTATATACATATATATAAAAGAAACATCAAAAGAACTGAAAGTTCTGTACAGAACCAGCTATATCAATTTACCGTATATGATCTACACACATATCTTCATTAGAACCTGGTTAACATGGTTTATTGCAGCAGCAAATCAGACAGACCAGACTAAGATCATATCTCTGGAAAAATAGCAACCACCATTTTCTTTCCAACTGATGTTTGCTAAGCTTCTACTGTTGCCCAAGTACCCTACAATGTTGATAAAGATTTAGAGATATTTGCTGACCAGATTCTGCTTTTATATACCTTATAGCCAAAAAGGAGAGATATACCATATGTTCCAGGATCATAACTTTGACCAAAAAGTGATGCATGACCCGAGTAGGGTACTAGGCAGAAAAGTATTATGGATATGTGGGGAAGGGCTGGAAAAAATATAATGGAACTGATAGCATAAGAATTTATGTGTGTTTGTTTGTTTGTTTGTTCATTTATTTATTTATTTAGAGAGTCTCACTGTTGCCCTCCGTAGAGTGCTATGGCATCACAGGTTACAGCAACCTCAAACTCTTGGGCTTTAACAATCCTCTTGCCTCAGCCTCCTGAGTATCTAGGAGTACAGGTGTGTTCCACCATGCCCAGCTTGTTTTGTATTTTTAGTAGGGATGAGGGGTCTCACTCTTTGTTCAGGCTAGTCTCCAACACCTCCCCTCAAGCAATCCATCTGCCATGGCCTCAGGATTATAGCCACTGTGCCCGGCTATAAACTTTTCAAAATCCCTGATAGAATAGGAAACTTACATAACTCAATATCCAATCCTATAATTTAAAAATGAACTGGCAAGAGTATAGACATGTAGATTTAAGCAAGATGTGCACTCTACTTTTTAGTGATGCTAAGAACAGGATTCGGAATTTTCACGTGTAATTTGGTTTGGGGATTTGGATTCTAATTGTGTTGATTATGATGAGAATTATCATCACGTGTGATGAGGAGCGCAGTTAGCTGATAGCCTCCAGGTGCAGGGCCTTCAGGATCCACTCCATGGCGGCACCTAGGGCCCGGCCCTCCCTGGGCAGCTCCCAGCCAGTAATTGAACATGATGCAGGAATAGGGCCCACCTATTCCTGTCCCACACCGGACTCTTCAGGCATCTTTGTGTCTGGGCTCCCTGTCGGGGGCGCCAAGACATTCTCGGAGCGGCTGTATGTACCACCATCTGAGGGTCTTCCTTCCCATCCTCCTTCCTTTTGTCTGTTCATGTTGCAGTCTGAGGTTTTCCCTGCCTATTTAGGGTTCCTTTCTTTTATCTTTAGGAAGCATCAGGCCCCCAATTAATTTTTGGCATCTACTTCTGGAAGACCCAATTGACATTATAGCTTCCACATATTTAGTCCTCAAAAATATCAAGTAAATAAAGAGGATTGTTCTTAATCACATTTGATTGATAAAAGAATAGACAGGGAGATGAAATAGTTTGATGGTTTGCTCATTTTCACAAAGTTGCCAGATAGGGAGAGTAGAATTGTATCTCCTGCCTGAATATGGTGTGCAACGTGTATCCCTAATTTAGTGTTTAAAAGGAGACTGTCGTGATTCTTTTTGCCAAGTGCAATATCAGTTTGAACTTCAAACAATCACTTAGAGTGTATTCTGTCTCTTTCTCTCTATTTTTCTTTTGTAAATCTAGAGTTGCATTTGTTAAGAAGAAAGAAAGGGCACCTTATAGAAATAGATTTTGTACTTGATCTGGATGCTTTTCTTAAATCAGTATGTCATTTATTTATTTATTTATTTATTTATTTATTAGCAGTTTTTGGCCGGGGCCGAATTTGAACCTACCGCCCCCAGCATATGGGGCCGGAGCTCTACTCCTTGAGCCACAGGCTCTGCCCCATCAGTATGTCCTTTTCTGGCAGGACTGCCATTAGCTTCACCGCAGGCTTTAGTTTCAGCAGCAGTTCGATCTTCATGTTAAAAGAAAAGCAGGTGGACAAGCTATTCCTCAGGCTTTTGCTTTTCTGATCACTCCCGTTGTTAAAGCAAAGCCATTGCTTTTTCTTTTGCAGATGCTTCAATCAGACTGGTGCTCTTACCCCTTGGCCTGACATTCAAGGCCTCACGGCCCACTAGCCCCAACTCTGCTTCAGAGCCTGTGTGACTACAACAGACTTTTGATTAGCCTTCAAAATTCCCCTACCCATGAGCATTTTCACATGTCTTTTGACCTAAATATACTCTTTACTCTCTCGAATCACGACTTTTTCATTAACAGCCATTTCTTCCTAAACATTTGAAACTAGGTGAATGCAGAAAGAAGATCCTACATATGCCTAAAGTTCCTGCTAAATATAAATTCTACCAGAAGCCTCAGTGACTCACTAAAATTAGCCCTATAGCTCCAAGGGCATGTACTTACTGCAGGAGAGACCCTTATGTGCAGAAGTGAGTCCAATGTAGCACCTGAAACACAGTATAACGATACTACATGAATGAATACTAACTGGCTTTCATTGTACAAGTGTCTACTTGTGTCCCTAGACTTTGAGTTGTGAAAAAATTGAAATTCTATACTTATCTGTTTGAAATTTTTCTCTCTCAAAGGAGTCTTGTACTTGATGGCTGCTCAATATATGTATGTACATATATATATATGTGTGTATATGTATGTGTGTGTGTGTGTGTATAAAACCAGAAAATTCAGTTCAGTTTGGAAACATGTATATGTGTATATAAGCATATGGCTAAATGTAACAACCACATATTGTAGATATTAAAACATAATAAGAAAATATACAGTAAATTTTCAATATTATCTTTCTCCATGAATTAAAATAGCCACAAAACTATTACACACTAGTACTATTTTGTGTTTAAAAAAATTTGTTTTGTTAAAAATTTCTTTCCTTCAATGGGGGAAAAAAATGCCATAAACTAAAGTTGTCAAGAATTGCCCTTTTTTTCAGCCATTACATATTAATGAATCTAATTGGAATTGAGTAGGGAAAGTCACTTATAAGGCATTAACCTCTTGGACTTCTTTTGGTATCTCTGCCCTTGAGGGAAAATGAATTCCCTGGGATAGTCGTTTGAAACTAGTTGTCAAATTCTCTGGAGGACGTACCTAGTGTAAACTTTTCTCTAAATAATGAATTTGTATTTTCATCAGCATGGTAGATGTCTCTGGATGACATTTCTGCCTTCCCATACACATAATATGCCCAGCTCTCAAAAACACATTTGGTGAAATACAAATGTGTTGGAAAAAATTGAAATATCACCCACACTATGTTTAAAAGAGAAATATTTATAATAGCTGTAAGTCATACTTAATATTATAACATTTTGGGATATAGTGTATTTGCAGTCAGATGTGAAATCAATGTACAATGGGTCAAGACAAAGACTATTTCTCCTCTAGGCACTTCTAAGAAAGAAAAAAAAAAAAAAAGACCAGTGTATAGCCTCAATGTCTCCAATGACCTAAATTCTCCAGGCAGTTAATAGAAGATAAAAGTTTAAAAAGAACATGAGAGAGAACAGCATTTCATGATTCAATGATGTTTCTTGAGGGAGTCCTGGTATAGAAACAGAATATGAACTTCATCTGAGGCTTGCTACATCCAACTATTACTCCTCCTTTGCCTCTGCACATTAACTGATAGTCAGCTGCACCATAAATGCAGTGACTTGCAAGAAGAAAAGTGACACATTCTTTTTATAAAAGAAAGGCAATCTGTAAACCTAGAATTGGGACTATAAAACCAAAGCACTCAGCAGATAAACCACAAGTCATTCATCACAACTGTAGGACTTCATTTAAGGAGAGACTCCAGAGCTCATAAAGTTGGCTACACAAGTCCAGTGATCTACGAGGATGGATCAACACCTTTCTGAACTCTGAAGATCGTAAGTCAGAAGAACAACCAGACTAGAAGCTCTGAATATGACATTAGGAAAAAAAAAAAGCAGATGTAAAACAAAATTAAAACTGTAATGGCCATGGTGGTAATATATGGGTCATCAGGGGTGTGTAGAATTAAAAACAAAAATTGTTACTTGAGTGGACAGGGTCAAGTCTAAATGCTTTTCCACATTTGAGGAGGCATGAAGTTGACACCTTGCCCTTGAATAGAATTATTTAATGACATTGACATTCCAGGCTTCCATAACCTCTTCTCTATCTAGCCATTGGAATTGGCAATGCTTGAGGATCAAAAAAACCTTGTATCTGGCAAATGTAGAAATTAAATATTAATAGAAGGTAGAAATAAACAATCCCTTGTTGACTAGTTCTATAAATACAGGATAGACCTTGATTCATTTTTTAAGGCTTTTGGTCATGGTAAAGAATATTTATCCTCTAGACATTTCTAAGAATTTGAGTTGTAGTTTATCTTCCTTAACTCACAATTCCATACATTTACTGAAAAAAGTACAGTGGACTTTATAAATTAGCTACTCAAAAATTCCTTTACTTCACTGATAGGACTGTTAAGGCTCAGAGAGCATATGGGGGTTATATGCTGAAAGTTAGAGTAGAAATAAGCCAGGAATAGATTCCAGGAGTCCATGTGTTGCTGTCATAAATAACTGTACCAGGTTATTTGTTAGTTTTACTCTTTGTATTTCCCAAAAGAGAAGTTGATATGAATTCTAGGACTCCTGCCTGTTCCTGAAAATATGGCCTTTTTTTTTTTAACTTGTCCTTTTTGAGTAAATGAAGAAATCCTTTAGCTTTTTAAACAAGTTTTTATTGATACTATGTAAGAAATGTGCTAACTCTAGGTACTGGACATATAGAGATACATCCGTAAAGGATACTAAACAAGGATGGGATTTTATTCCTATAACACCTATTAATGGGTTTAATTTTTTCCATTCTTAACAGCTCACTAGCTGCTGCATAGATTCACATATCCTGGATGGAGTGTCCTGCTTCTTATTACCAAAATTGTGAGAGGGCCTTCTGGGACCGTCAGTAGATGTCTACATGAACATTGGTATGTGTTTATGCACAAAAGCACACACATCTTTGGAAGATAAGAGAAATAGGTTTTGATATTTATCTGCCTCTGATAAGCTTTGTGATATTTGAGCAAGTCGCATTTTTCTCCCTGAAACTTGGCGATATTAAGCAATGTTCTGTAGTTACTTTTACATCTAAAGGATAGTTGGTGATTCCAGGAATTTGTCATCAAAGGTTGACTGAAATGTAAGAATTATAGCTAACGATGTTAAGCAGATGACATTTATAATTTAATTATGAATACATTTATGGTGTTAGGTCCTTGAAATACAGGGGCATTGGCGCTGAGTAACTTCTCAGTATACCTGGTGTTAATGGGCATCATAGAAGGAGCTTTTCCTTTTAGTGGTCACTCTGGTGGGGTTTCTCCACTACTCCCCTTAATTGCTATATTGAAAGACAGAGTCATAAAGCTGTTGCCTCATAATGATGTTGACACATTGTACAAATTGAGATCCTTAGACTGAAAATAAAGGCTGTTGAATTCTAGTGTCAGTTCCACTGATTCTGAAAGCTTGAATAAATTAATGAAAATCACTAAACCTCAGCTACCAGCATTTTAAAATGAGGCACTTGTTCCAGATTTATTGCAACACCATTTTGTATAGCAACTTGGCCCTTTTACCAAGGTATTCCTTGCCAAGGACAGATGGGTAGGATACAGAGTGAGAATAAACTTGAGTTTAATCTCCTTATCCTTAATCTGGATTGTTAACACCCTCTGGAAGACTGTGTTGAGAGGGGGTATTGTGATACCTCATCCTGATGGAAGACACAAACATTATCATCTATTTGTGGTGGTGATTTGGGCTACTGGAATTGTGTGCCACATACCAGTTCTCTGAAGATCATAGTAACTGGTAGAGTTTTTCTAGGTGTCAAGTGTTTTGGCAGGATCATGAGGGTGGGTCATCCCCTTTAAGATGTTGGGGGAGGGCATAGAAGAAGTCTAAGATGAATACTTGAGTTTTGTGCTGGAATTCATTATACGTACCATGTATCATGTGTCTACAGTTTAATGAAAGCTACATTATGCCATCTTCTGTGAAAATCATGCACAATATCTATTAAATAGTAATGAGATATTATTTCAACTATATCACACAGAAAACAAATTGAGAGAAAATAAGTAACTAAAATACAGAGCAGTTGAATAATTTTATAAGATAATTTATTACTGATCAGCAATTCCCTTTGAACATGCATCTGACTGATTTAAAGCCCATCTTTGATAATACAGAAGGTAATATACTATAATAATATTAAAATCAGGAAAATCTTTTTCAGAAAGCATCTTGTCAAACATCTTAATTTTATAAATGAGAGCCAAAGAGATTGAATGTTTATCTTCTGAAGGCCAATAAATATCAACACTAAAACATAGATAAGCAGGATTTCTAACTACCAACTCAATGCTCTCTTCACTAAAGAGATTTCTTTTCCTTAGCAATACATTTATGGTATTCATACCCTTCTCCAATATAGAAAGTGCTTACTATAGTATTTGAGTTTGTAAATGTTGACATCAAGAGGAAGTGCTGAGATGATGTTAATTGACCACCTATTTTGTGAGGGGTTCTGGGTAAGAAGAAGCAACTTTGCTCTTTACTTCCTGATAATCATGGTGTGGCAGAGGCAGACAGGGACTCTGGGGTCTGTAGTTACATGACTTTGAAAGGATGAAGAACAGAGCCAAGACTCAGACTAATAGTCTCTTTAGACTAAACACTTTGGAAAGTTTGGGTTTAAATTTGAAACTTTATTTTAAATGCTAAACAGTTTGAATTAACATATATATTATGTTGCCTCATTATTTATAATGTTTTATTATGTCTCTCAAGTTCTCATGTTCCCATTTCCCCCCTCTAAGAAGGCAAGAATAGTTTCTTTGTTTTCTTCTTATGTCAACAGATTTAGGGAGTACTAAGAATAGTTTCTTTGAAGTACAACTGGTACAGTTTTGTTCTGAGTCATTTTGGGTATATATATATATATATATAGCACATATCCAAATAGTTCATAAACTTATGCAAGCTATATCTAGGACAATTTTGTCCTGTCGTAGCTCTAAAACTATGAGGATTGCAGAAACACAATTTCTTTTCTTTTCTTTTTTAAATTAAATCATAGCTGTGTACATTAATGCAATCATGGGGTACAATATGCTGGTTTTATATATAATTTGAAACATTTTCATTGAACTGGTTAACATAACTTTCATGGCATTAGTTATTGTGTTTAGACATTTATATTCTACATTTAGTAAGTTTCACCTGTACCTTTCTAAGATGCACCGTAGGTGGGGAACACAATTTCTTTGAGTTTCTCTAATGCCTAAGTAGGTGCTGATTATTGACAGAATTATGAAAAATCTATTGAATATTTACTTGTTTGGAAAGTAAAACTATGAGCTTCTAAATCTCATCATATATCCTATTTTTAGAATCCTTTATTCTCTTTGTTTTAAGGTAAGGTAATACCTTATTTGGCAATATATTTTGTGAATCTGTGGCAGAGAAACAAATTATTCTCTTATTCAGGCCAGAGAAAATAAAGTAGAAAGAAATAGCTGATTAACTGTTAGGACGAGTCTTACTAACTCTTACCAAATAAAAAGGCAGACCTTATATATCAGGCAGAGAGAGAGAAACTGATTCTCTCACTTAAAGAGGGAATAGATGGCCATAGTTCAGTATCTTGTGTAGTTCTTTGAAAGGCAAGACAAACAAACAAAAAACCAAAACATGGTTGGAAAGAAAGGTCTCATTAAAGGTTTAACATTTGAGTCCTCATGCTGACTCCTACACTTACTGATTATAGATTTCTTTAGCACTATTTTTCTTCCTCCTCCTCTTCTTCTCTTTTTTTTTTTTTTTTTTTAAGAGCAAGCCATAGTAATTTTATTCTTTGGGCATTGAACCTCATTTTTTGTTGTGTGGCTAGATAATCTTGATTTTAAAAAATATCCTCTAAATTCAGATTCTTCTTTTACTCTGCTTACAGAAAAACTGTATAACATAAAGACTTTACATATAAATGATTTAGCATAAAAATTATACACTTATGTTTTGCTTAACATTTTAAAAACTCAAAATTATACAGTTTAATAATAGCAATGTAGAGCAGAGATACTCAAGCACATGGGTCAAAAAACTACATCATCCATGTCTGAAAGCTAAGAATTGTTTTTACATTTTCTAAAGAGTTGTAAAACAACGAAGAAGAATATATGAGTATGTCTTACAAACCTGAAATATTTACCATATGGCTCTTTACAGAAAAAATATTTTTTTGACTCCTGAGTTAGAATGTTTTAAAAAACATTTAAATTTTATAACACATTTCTATTCTTATTATAATCTTTTCCCATGAAATATTTTGTTTGATGTTAACATTTGGTGTAGTTGAATTATTAATAGTCCATTTCCCAGATGAAAAATTGAATTTAAGTGACAAATACACAATTATTTAATCTTTCAAATTTGTGGATGATATGAAACTCTGAACTATACCTACTACTTTAGAGTATTTATTGGATCTTTCTTTCAAGCTCTACTTTATAGAGCCCTATAAATCAATAGTAAAATAAAGTAATATTCATCCACCACATCAATAATATTACATCAAGGTGAATAAATCATTCATTTATACCAAATATTACAATTCATACAAATAAAATATAGACAAAATGATTTTGTTTTACACATGAGTCAATTGCAAACTAAGTATGTTCTATTATTGTTAAAAGAGTTTATGGAGGGGGGAGGAGCCAAGATGGTGATCAGTAGCCAGCTTTCAGGAGAGGTTCCCGTCCAGAAGGAGAGGTAAAGGACAGAAACTCAGCAAGAAAGCCGATGGTTTGGATCTGAGCCAAAAGGAAAGGTCGAAGAGTGCACATCAACCCTGCTGGGGTGACCTGAGACCCCGAGGACACAAACAAAAAGGTACAGAGCACATCCCCAAGTGGACGGGAGTCCCCTCCCCCATGAGAGTGGCTGGCAGTATACTCCATACCTCCATACAAACAAGTGAGCAGAGTTCAGATGTCCTCCCGCTCTACCCCATGGGAGAAACCCTCTAAAAACCAGACCTCCTTCCTCTACTAGGGTGCCGCAGCGCTCTCCTGCCAGGCATAAAACTGTATATACTCTCTACCTACAAGTTGGAGTTCCTGGTGTTCCCCTCCACTCTCACCCCGAGATCTGGAGGCCTGTCCCCCACAGAGTCCAGATTCTTAGAGATTTTCTTGAGGGGTGTGGACGGGGCACAGACTATTGCTGATCTGTGCTGATTTTCCGGCTCAGGAGTCGTGAGAGGGGAGTGACCTGAGAGGAGACCCACTGGAAAGAAGGTCTCTTGAGGCACAAAAGAGCAACCAGCTGTGGGAACAATAGCAGGAGAGCTCAGACACCTGGGGATGTTTTGAGGAGTTCTGGGTGGCCAGGGGAAGTGGGTGGCTTCTCTGATGAGAGTGGACCAGCAACCAAGGCATGTGAAAGATATGCCTGAGGCAGTACTGGCTGGGACAGAGAACAGGAATAAGAGTGCTCCAAGAGAGGCTGCTTTGTTTACCTTCAGACTAACCTGGCCCTCAGGGGATGAAAGCTGAGACAAAGGGCTAGAATTCACAGACTGAGTCAGACCTATTTGCAGCCCCAGTCTGATCAGGGAAAATAGCCTTGACAGAAAAAAATTCTATGAACTTGTTCTGTTCCAGTAGCAACATCAATCAGGGACAGGGCTGGATCTGAGTGAATCGCCCCAGCCCCTGTTAAGTACCCAGGTTGTCAGGCCTCACCTCCCCCTGCCAAACAGTGACAGGGAGTAGCAGACTGGTTGTGGAGCCACAGACCTTACTGTGACCCAGGCAGGCACAAACCCCTGGAGCATCTGCTCATTGGAGGAAACTGGATCACAACTGTTACCACTGACTGGGTGTGACAGAGGGGCAAGGTGGGGAAGGAGGCATTGACCTTCCCAGACTAATCTACTTGCTGGGGGGCACCCTCCTGAGATCACAGAACACCGGAGTGAATTATACTAGAGCTTCCAGCAGATCCCTGCTATCTAGTTGTGAGAGACTTTTTAACTCTTTTATTTGAGATTGGTGCTGGCTAGGACAATTCATTAAGACCTCTTCAACTGGGCCAATCACCCGAGGACTTTCCAAAGTGGTATCCTGAGTGTGTGGTAGTGGGAAGGTTTGATTTGGCTTTTTCAATTGTTGCCTGTGGGGGGGTGCAGCGACTTAACTGCTGGTATTCCTTCACAGCTCAGATTTCAATCCAGAGTAACAGATTCTCTAGGGTAAGAAAGAACAGCTGAAAATAAGACAGAGCCACTTAACCCCACCACATCAAGAAGGTCCACAGTTTCATAA
>CAUYON010077966.1:0-21897 GCA_963573935.1 Arctocebus calabarensis | reverse complement strand
AAAAAAAAATAGCCGGGCGTTGTGGCGGGCGCCTATAGTCCCAGCTACTTGGGAGGCAGAGGCAAGAGACTCGCTTGAGCCCAGGAATTGGAGGTTGCTGTGAGCTGTGATGCCACAGCACTCTATCCAGGGTGACAGCTTGAGGCTCTGCCTCAAAAAAAGAAGAAAAAAAATACGAAGAGACAGCCAGCTTTTCCCTTCCTAGTGAAGGTATAAGCAGGTGTCAAGGTAAGCACTGGGACCTGGGTTGGAATCCTCGTTGACACAAGCTGGCACTTTAAGGAGTCATAAGAAACAGCCACAGACCAGGTTGTACCCTAAGCCTGGAGACCCGGAGACCTCCCCAGGCTTAGGAGCACCTGGGAAATTCTTTGTTCTCCAAGATCCAGCTGAGGTGACACCTGCTCAGGGAGTCCTCCTGAGTTTCTTTTAATGAGCCCCACCCTCCCTCAGGCTCCCCAGCACCTGGCCCTCATCTCTGCCACCAGAATCCCTTTACAAGCCATCTCCTCCCACTAGTCTGTATCAGTGGTTGGCCTGGGCCTGGGTCTGCATTCCTGGTACTGGAGGGGGGGAGCCAAGACAAGCCAGTGCCCACATATGTGCACTCTGGCCCATGAGCTAGAGCTGGTGACAGAACTCTCTGTGGTGTGCAGGGCCTGGGCTCAGTGAGTGGTTCTCCCTGTCCCCTTAAGTCCTCATTTTGGGCCTGATTCTTCCCTCTCTGCTTGCTCATCACTTGGCATTTCACGCGATGGTTTTGTTGGATTACATTTGGGCAGAGAGTTTGGAGAAAAACATAGCTTCTCTGGATGAGCTTTCTCCTCTTGGAGGCCATGCTCTTCCTCCCACACCCCTAGCACTGAACGCATCCCTCCCTGTCCCTTGGTGCCTGCTCTCTCTGGGCTCTGGGTCTGTGCCTGCAGAGGCTGGGCCCTCACACTGCCTCTAGATGTCCACATTCCTGCAACCCCGTGATCACAACAGGGGACATTACACATTCCTGGCCTGGCAGCCACTGGTGTAAAACAGAACAGAATGTCCTAGGACCCCGCCCAGCCTTCAGCTTCACCTTGCCCCTCCCTGGCTTGGTTGTAGCCCGGGGATGGTGAGAAACCAGGAGGAAAGAGGATGGACCAGGAGAAAGAGGCATATGCTCCCCACCTGAGTACTCCCACCTCACAGAGCAGGGAGGAGCCCTGCAAAGAGGCTTTCTCCTTTCTCTCCAGGACCTGAGGGTGAAGCTAGCTTGTGGGTGCCCTGGGAAAGAGTCCCACAGGAGGGGACCCGCCTCCTAGATCACTCCTAGCCTGGATCACTCCTGCCAGGAGGGGGGACTCACTGTGGGGCAGGCTCCCTCCTCTCTGCCCCCCTTCTGCTCCCAAGGGCCCTTCCTGCGTCCCCACCTGTCTTTGGCTCTGTCCTCCTTCACTATCTTCCTTTTTCTGCCTTCCTCGTCCTCCTGAGGCTTCCACACCCTATCATCATGGCTTGTCCTTTTTCCTTGTTCTGCCCACCTGGCTTTGGGTTCAGGATCCTTCTACTTGTTCCCATCTCTGACCCTCCCCTCCGCTCTGTCTCCCAGTCTGCTGGCTGGTCCGCTCCCTATGGATCCCCTGCCCAGAGTCTTCCCTAGCACCACCCCCTCCATACTTCAGGTCCCAGTACTCCCGGTTCTCCCGCCCTCAGGAGCCTCCTCCCTCAGGGGAACTGGAGGCTTAAACTCCTCCTCTGCCCTTCCCCCTGCTCTGCTCACTTTTAATTGAGATGCTAATGAGGCTCCAGTGCTTACATCCCGGTCTGGCCGGCTGGCTCCTGGGCCAGGCCGCTGCACCTGTCAGGTGAGGGGGAAAGAAAGGCTGCCAGATTCAACTGGAAAGGAACCAGTCCCAGTCCAGCCGCAGCCAGGGAGTAGGGAACAGCAAGCAGCCCAGACCTGGAGCCCTGCAGTCACCAGGGCCGAGGCCAAAAGCTGGAGGAGAGGGCCCAGGGTGAGAGGGGAGTGGCAGGGGAGGAAGAGGAAGAGAGGCAGCATCAGAGAGTCTGACACACCGGGAGGAGAGACGAGAAAGAGACCCAGGGATAAGCCGAAGGTAGGCAGACTGAGAGAGTCTGAGGAAGGAGCCCAGGTGTTCAGAGCCTGGAGGGAGAAGACCAAAGGAGGAGACCGGCTGCTGTGGGGACAGAAAGGGAGGCTCTAGGACAGAATCTAAAAGGTAGCCTTATCAGGGAAGCAGAGGAGAGGTCACTCCAGGGAAGCCCGGCTCCAGGGCTTTAGCAGGTCAGCTGGCTCCCAGGAAGGTGGGGGAGGGTGAGTTGGGCGCAGAGCGAGATGTGGGCACAGCCAGGGCCACTGCACTGGGCTTCAGGATGGTGATGGGGAGGAGTTCAGAGCCTAGAGCTCAGCCTTGACCCTGACCCTTGCCTTCCCCAATCCATCCTAGGGCTCATGAAGGGGGACAAGATTGAGGAGCAAGACCCCGACCCTTCCCAGCCCATCCAAGGACGAATGAAGGGGGACAAGCTTGAGGAGCAGGGGCCGGGTCCTGAGCCCGCGGCCCCCCAGCAGCCCACAGAGGAGGAGGAGGCCCTGATTGAGTTCCACCGCTCCTACCGAGAGCTCTTCCAGTTCTTCTGCAACAACACCACCATCCACGGGGCCATCCGTCTGGTGTGCTCCCAGCACAACCGCATGAAGACGGCCTTCTGGGCGGTGCTGTGGCTCTGCACCTTCGGCATGATGTACTGGCAGTTCGGCCTGCTTTTCGGAGAGTACTTCAGCTACCCCGTCAGTCTCAACATCAACCTCAACTCAGACAAGCTCGTCTTCCCCGCCGTTACTGTCTGCACCCTCAACCCCTACAGGTCAGTCTGTCCCTCTCCCACTTCCTTGGCTCCTGGAAGGATAGCATGAGGGTGCTGAGGTGTTCACTGGGCAGACAGAGCCCCAGACTTGGAGGGAGCTGATAATCCTGTGCCCAGGTAGACCTCCCCTTGAGCAAGAGTGTCAGTCCCATGCTTGGTGGACTGATGTTTCTGCCTAGGGGAGCGGTCCTCCTGCCAGGGCTTACCTGGAGTGTGTTTTTGGGGCCGGCAGTGACCTCCCTTTCCCTCCTTTTCTCCCCCCAGCAAGTGGGAGCCTGTAGTTTCAAAAGGACAGGGTGGGGCTCAACCCTATCCCTTCCTTGCAATAAGATGACCGCAAAGAATAAGGCCCCCTCAACCTCAGGCTAGTGGAGAGGTGAGGCTAGGTGGGCCTTGAGGTAGGTGGTGCCAGTCTTTGTTTACAAGGGGAGTTTGGCATGGAGGTTCGGGCTATAAAGCAAGCCTTGAGGCTGGGGGCCCCAAAGCCAGAAGAATGAATCAAATGGAAGAGCAGCCCCTGGTCAAACTGTTCCTCCAAATGCCCAGACTAAAATGTGGAGGTGACCCTGCTGGGCTGCACAGGTCACCTGCCCAGGTACTGACCTTTAAGTGCTTGGATGTGTCCTGAAGTTTTGGGTTTCAGCAGTGCTCTTTGCCAATTTGAAGCCTAGAAATCAGAGGGGTCAGTAACCATGGGGAAGAGAGGAGGGCAGGGCTGAGTGTTTATATAGACCTTTCATTTGTATTCGCTCAACCGTGCCACACCTTGGGGACATCTGTGTTAAGCCAGACAAGGTGCTAGGCACCTGGCAAAATGGATTCATTAGTAATTCATACAACCTTTATTGAAAGCCAGTAATTTGCCAGAAAGATAAAATAAGGTGGCAGAGATAGGCATATAAACAAGTAATGCAGCTCACTGTGATAAGAACTATGTGTGATAAAAGTGGTGTGAGTTAGTGTGTGTTCAAGGAGGGTAAGACCCATATGATTGTTGAGTATGAGTGTAGTACATTCATTGTGTGCGCTTATGGGTGCCTGGGATTGGCCACCTGTTGGGGGTGGAGGTTCCTTCATATATTGTCATGTGCAAAGGTGTGTCTTAGACTAACAAGGGCTGGGATATACTGTCCAGGAGAGAAAAAAATCATGCTGGGCCAATTTTCTGATTAATTTTCATACAATGTCTAGGATATACTTTATGCACCAGACACTGCTAAGCTGTCTGCAGGTATCTCATGTATTTCGCACAAAATCTTGTGAGGCAGGTACTATTATTATTCCCATTTTATATCTAAGGAAACTTTAAGGCAAAGAGAGAAAAGTCAGAAGGTCACAGGGATAGTGACTGAACTGTGATTCATTCTGTTTGCCTGATTCTAAAACTCGACCTCTTTTTGATACCCAAGATGTGGGACATGGAATAAATGGAATTTCCAATCAGATGTTCACGTGTCCTTTCAGAGCTCTCTTTTTCTCCCTTCAGCCTCATTTCCCCCCTCTGGTGCCTGCAGGCTTCTCATCCTCCCCTAGGGCCATAGTGGCAAGGATGGACTGGACTGGACAAGGAGGGCAGGCAGAGGGAGGGACAGGAGGCAGATAGTAGGCCCTCAATACAGGTTTGTGGCCAAAAATAGTGAGGGATGGAGAGGGGAGGGGTGAATCTGATGAGGTTGTGTATTTTCTTTCTTTCTTTCTTTTTTTTTTTTTTTTTTTATAGAGACAGAGTTTCACTTAATGGCCCTCGGTAGATTGCCGTGGCGTCACAGCTCACAGCAACCTCCAATTCCTGGGCTTAGGCGACTCTCTTTCCTCAGCCTCCGGAGTAGCTGGGACCACAGGCGCCTGCCACAACGCCCGGCTATTGTTCTGTCTTGCAGTCGGCTGAGGCCAGGTTTGAACCCACCACCTTCGGTACATGGGGCCGGCGCCCTACTCCCTGAGGTTGTGTATTTTCTAAGGGTCTGCTGGGGGCAGGGCCCTGGACAGTACCAGAAAAGCCCTGGGGAATAGAACCCATAGCCCTTGCCTCCAGGGGCCTGCAGATGGTGGCTAGATAGACAGAAGTCAGAGAAGGCTCCCTAGTGCAGGCAAGGGAGATGGAACACTTACATGCTTGACCAAGTGCTGAGTGCTGTACAGACTCTCATTTAATTCTGACAAGAACAGGGAGGTGGGCATTATTATTATTATTATTATTTTATTTATTTATTTATTTTTTGAGACAGAGTCTCAAGCTATCACTCTGGATAGCGTGCCGTGGCATTGCAGCTCACAGCAACCTCAAACTCTTGGGCTTAAGCGATTCTCTTGCCTCAACCTCCCAAGTAGTGGGGACGACAAGCACCCACCACAATGACTGGCTATTTTTTTTTTTTTTGGTTTCAGTTGTCATTGTTTTAGCTGGCTCGGGCCAGGTTTGAACCCGCCAGCCTTGGTGTATGTGGCTGGCGCCCTACCCACTGAGCTATGGGTGCTGCCCGAGGTGGGCATTATTATTTACATTTTTCAGATGAGGAAAATTAGGGCTCAGCAAGGTGAAGTAATTTAAGCAAGGGAATACATTTACTTATTAAATAAAAAACTAATAATAATAGAAAGCATTTATATATATTTATATGCCAGATATTTCTAGATGAGCCTAAATTTATTTATTTATTTGTTTGTTTGTTTGTTTGTAGTTTTTGGCTGGGGCCGGGCTTGAACCCACCACGCCCAGTATATGAGGCCAGCACCCTATTCCTTGAGCCATAGGCGCTGCCCGAGCCTAAATTTAAATTATTCTGTTATTAAACTCTCTGATCCTGCCTGTGTGCAGTAGCTTTACACCTGTAACTCTAGCACTCTGGGAGGCTGAGGAAGCTTGGGACCAGCCTCGGGAAGAGCAAGAGCCAGTCTCTATTAAAAGTAGAAAAAAATTAGCCAGTTGTTGTAGCAGGTGCCTATAGTCCCACCTACTTCACGGAGGCTGAGGCCAGAGGATCATTTGAGCCCATGAGTTTGAGGTTGCTGTGAGCTAGGCTGATACCATGGCACTCTAGCCTGGGCAACAGAGAGAGTCTATCTCAAAAGAAAAAAAATTATTTGATCTTTATAAAAGACCTTGGAAGTAGGTGTCATGATTCTTCTTGTTTTATGAATAGAGAAACTGAGGCCCAGAGGCTTAAGTAACTGACCTGAGTTCAGATAGGTGGCAAGTGGTGAACTTGGGATTCAAAAATCACGTCTCTCAAACTAAGAGCCAGTGCATCTTAGATTAGCAGTTGAGCCACACATAAAGTATGTTTGATTTCAAAGCTCTTTCTCCCATTATATTTTTCTTTTTGTAGAGACCGAGTCTCACTTTATCACCCTCAGTAGAGTACCATGGCGTCACACAGCTCACAGCAACCTGGGTGTAGGCCATTCTCTTGCCTCAGCCTCCTGAGTAGCTGGGACTACAGGTGCCCACCACAATGCCGGGCTATTTTTCTGTTTTGCAGTTCGGCCGAGGTCGAGCTTGAACCCACCACCTTCCGTATATGGGGCCAGTGCCCTACTGGATGAGCCACAGGCGTTGCCCTCCCATTATATTTTAATCAGAGACCAGACAAAGGCAGCCTATGTTTGGGGGCAGCTGCCGGGAACCCAGTGGGAAGAGCAGCAGTCAGAGGAGGACTGTTTGTCCAGAGTGCAGAGGGAGGGGGTCTGTGCTGCCGGCTTCTGTTCGGGAGAGAGGCCAAGGTGGGTGGAAAGATGAATGTAGCCTGGTGGGTGCTGACCTGCCTGTGAATCAGGGCTGCTGGGCAGAGGAAGCAGGATGACTGACTCTTACCAGGGAAGCAGGGAGGACATGGAAATCGGTTGATGAGACAGAGGACCAGGAATGAGGCAGAGTCAGACAAGGGGTGCTCACCCGCCGAGGGACGCAGCAGCAGGTGGAGAGGAGGAAGATGGACTACATCATAACTTCCAGGAAAGGAGATAGGGCCGAAGACCTTTCAGACCAAACAAGGAAGTGCTAAGAATTCAAAGGAAAGGTCCCTTTTCATTTTATCAACAAAGGGCTTTTTCACTCAAAGGAGTGGTACCCACACCCATGGGATACAGCCACCATACAGAACTTTTTTTATCCAGTCCTTAGAAGGACCTTAGTCTGAACCTAAGAATTTGGGGTTCTTTTTTTTTTCTGAGATAGAGTCTCTGTCACCCTGGGTAGAGTACCGTGGTGTCATAGCTCACAACAACCTCAAACTCCTGGGCTTAAGCAATCCTCTTGCCTCAGCAGCCTCCCAAGTAGCTAAGACTACAGGTGCCCACCACAATGCCCGGCTAGCTTTTTCTATTTTTAGTAGAGATGGGGTCTCACTTTTATTCAAGCTTGTCTCAAACTCCTGAACTCAGGTGATCCACCCTTCTGTGCCTCCCAGAGTGCTAGGATTATAAACATGAGCTACTGTGCCTTGCTGAACTTGGGGTTCTTGAACAGCAAAAGAGGTCACAGGATCTTCTTCCCTAAGATGGCAGAGGAGGAGGCCTGGGAGAAGGAATGGGTGAGGAGAGGGGCAATTGCCCAGAAAGAGCCCCTGTGTGCGTGAGGGGGTCCTGACCATTGTTCTCTAGCCCTGGTGGGCATACCGTGCACCCCTGTATTGTCTGGACACCAGGCTTGGCTCAGCATCCCTGGCAATAAAAGAAGCCCAGACTCCAACTCTTAGAGTGACTCCCCTGACCCTGCCACAGAGATTGGGTCCTTCCGAGGTTAACAACCTTGCTGCGTCTGTGGCAGCAGCTATTAGAAAGTTCTTCCCAGGAGGCTGAGGCGGGTAGATTGCCTGAGCTCAGGAGTTTGAGACCAACCTGCATAATTATGAGACCCCATCTCTAAAAAAAATAGTTGGACATTGTGGTGGGCCCCAACTACTTGGGAGGCTGAGGCAAGAGGATCACTTGAGCTCAAGAGTTTGAGGTTGCTGTGAGTATGATGCCATGGCACTCTACCACGGCAACAGAGTAGGACTCTGTCTCAAAAAAAAAAAAAAAAGAAAGAAAAGAAAAGAAGTTCTTTCTTGGGTAAAACTTCAGTTTACCTCATGATAACTTCTGTCCCGTGGTCCTGGTTCTGTCTCTTGGAAGCAACCCTAAAGACGTCTCCTCCTTCCTCCCACAGTTATCAATTCTGGTGCAGCTATGACAGAAGTAACTGCACTGCTGTTTGCAAAGCCCACTGTCATATTCTGAGTCTTATGACATGCTGGTAAGATAAGGAGGTCAAGTATTAGCCCCGTAGTTAGACAAGAAAACTGAGGATCCCAGAATGGAAAGACTTTGCAAAAGACAGAGCTGGGATCTGGGTCTTTAGCTCCACTTTTGTTAAGACTGTGGGGTCACAGGGTATTGGCAGGCAGTGTTCCTGGGTCTTCTTAGCTTTTTCTTCATCAATAATAGTAATAGTAACAATAATAAGAACAATAGCAGCAGTTATACAGTATCTATTCTGCCAGATACTTCTCAGTTCTTTTTATATATTAACTCATTTAATCCTCTTAACACCTTATGAAGCAGGCAGTAATATTACTCCCATTTTGCAGATGATGAAACAGAGGCATAGAGAAGGTAAGTAACTAGTCCAAGGGTAACCAGCTAATGAATGTTGAGGTTAGGATATGAGCCTGGAAAGCTCATTAGAACTTAGTTCCTTTATTCTGATTTTGTATTTGTTACATATAACTTGCATAAAAACAAATGCCACTTGGCGCGGCGCCTGTGACTCAAGTGGCTAAGGCGCCAGCCACGTACATCTAAGCTGGCGGGTTCGAATCCAGACTGGGCCCACCAAACAACAATGATGGCTGCAACCAAAAAAATGGCCGGGCGTTGTGGCGGGCGCCTGTAGTCCCAGCTACTTGGGAGGCGGAGGCAGGACACTTGTTGGAGCCCAGGAGTTGGAGGTTGCTGTGAGCTATGATGCCACAGCACTCTATCCAGGGTGACAGCTTGAGGCTCTGTCTCAAAAAAAAAAAAAAGCCACCTATTTTAGTTTTATTTTATTCCATATATGATTGATTTGAACCAGTTCACGGACACAAGAAAAAAATGTTCGAGCTACCATTTAAACTACCAATTACAAGAATATTTTGGGTGATTATAGAGTATAAGTGAAATAAATGACAGCAAAATTATAAGTGACGGGGGGAAAATTGGGACTACTCTGTTAAAAGATACCTGTACTACCCATCAACCAGCAGAGCACTATTTGAAAGTAGATTTTAATTGGTAGACTAGAAATTAATAGCAAAACTGTATCTAGAAAATACTTAGAAATTCAACTACCTCTAAAAACATGAATTGACGACTAAAAATATTTTCAAAAGGATTGTCATTAATATGCCAGGTGAAGGGGCGGCGCCTGTGGCTGAAAGGAGTAGGGCGCCGGCCCCATATGCTGGAGGTGGCGGGTTCAAATGCAGCCCTGGCCAAAAACCGCAAAAAGAAAAAAGAAAGAAAAAAAAGAAAAGATACTTGGCTCGCCTGTGGCTTAAGTGGCTAAGGCGCCAGCCACATACACCTGAGCTGACAGGTTCAAATCCAGCCCAGGCCTGCCAAACAACAATGGCTGCAACCAAAAAATAGCCGTGTGTTGTGGCAGGAGCCTGTAATCCCAGCTACTTGGGAGGTGGAGGCAGGAGAATCGCTTGAGCCTAGGAGCTGGAGGTTGCTGTGAGCTGTGATGCTGTGGCACTCTACCCAAGGCGATAGCTTGAGACTCTGTCTCCAAAACAAACAAACAAATATGCCAGGTGAAGGAAGAAAATGTAATTACATAAAATACCCAATAAAGGGGCGGCACCTATGGCTCAGTGAGTAGGGTGCTGGCCCCATATACCGAGGGTGGAGGGTTCAAACCCAGCCCCGGCCAAACTGCAATAACAAAAATAGCCCAGTGTTGTGGCAGGCGCTGTGGCGGGTGCCTGTAGTCCCAGCTACTGGGGAGGCTGAGGCAAGAGAATCGCCTTAAGCCCAGGAGTTGGAGGTTGCTGTGAGCTGTGACGCCATAGCACTCTACTGAGGGCAATAAAGTGAGACTCTGTCTCTACAAAAAAAAATAATAATAATAAAATACCCAATAAAAATACAGATGTTAGATATAAATTAAAAAACAATGGCTCGGCACCTGTGGCTCAATCGGCTAAGGCTCCAGCCATGCACACCTAAGCTGGTGGGTTCGAATCCAGTCCGGGCCTGCCAAACAACAATGACGGCTGCAACCAAAAATAGAAATGGCCTGGCGTTGTGGCGGGCGCCTGTAGTCCCAGCAACTTGGGAGGCAGAGGCAAGAGACTCGCTTGAGTCCAGGAATTGGAGGTTGCTGTGAGCTGTGACACCACAGCATTCTATCCAGGGTGACAGCTTGAGGCTCTGTCTCAAAAAAACAAAAACAAAACTTAGTTCCTTTAACTTTTCCTTGGACAAATTGGTTTCTAGACCTCTCACCGTCTTAGCTGTCCATCTTCTGAACAGTTGTTGGTTTGTGAGCACTTATTGCTCTTCAAATGTCACAGCCAGGACTGAATTCTACATTGTGGGGTTAGGTGATCACTGTACCCTGATCTCTGTCCACAGAGGCACCTGTTGTGAACTCAGGCTAAGCTCCCAGTGGCCTTGTGGGTCCACAACCCTGGAGGTAGGGGGGAGGGTAGGGGAGCAAGGCTGGAGGTGCTGAGAGGTAGAGAAGAATGGAGCTAGGGAAAGGGCGAGAGAAAGAGAGGCCAAGGTTTCTAGGTGGTTCCTGGATGTGAGAGGAGGTGGGACTAGGTCCCCTGGGTGCACTGGCAGGAGAGGAAGCTGACCCATGTCCTGAGCCCAGCTCTGCCTGGTACTCTGGGAATGCTAGTTGAGAATGCTCCAGTAGGGGCCTCCAGATGGGTGGGATGGGGGCCTTGGCAAGACCCAAGACTTGTCAAACAAGCATGGGCTCTTCTGTGAGAGGAAAAGGAAGGAAGAGGAGGGGACCAGATGGCAAGAGAGCAGAGTGTCAACCTCCCACCACCCTCCCCCACCAGCCCGCTCCTTCACTGTCCCACGCTCTGCTGGTCTGTCCTGAACCCGAAAGAGGGGCTGGAGGAGTGAGAGAGACTGCAGAGAAAAGAGAGTAAGCTGCCTCATTCTCAAGTGCTTCTGAGCCTGGAGGCAGACTTAGTGGGTAAAGCAGGGGCCCTGGAGTCAGACAGGCCTGGATTCACATCCTGGCTCCAGTACCTCCTAGCTGAAGTGATGTTGGGGAAGCTGCCTAGCTGATGGGCCTTGGTTCCCTCAACTGTAAAATGGAGATAGTAATGCCTGCCTGATGGAAGCAAGTCTCTTAGAATGCCAAACACACTCCTTTCACCTGAACTGCATTGCCTCCTACTAGGGGATGAAGGGCTATGAGAGCCTAAGGCCCACCCACCAGGCTTTTATGCTGGCTGTGGAAATAGAGCCAAATGAAGGGGGAAGTGAGGGTTTGAACTGGATAGTGCCTCATGTAGCTGCCTGTTAGAACCACCCGGACGCTCTTTTAAACAACCTTGTTTGGGTCCCACCTTAGACCCCCTAAACCTGAATCTGGCAAGTAGGGTCCTGCATTGGTATTTGACTTTTTCTTTAAGTGAAGTATAATTCATATGCAGTAAAATGGACAAATCTTGAGAGCCCACTGAAGTTTCACAGTGAAGATTGAGCATTCTCATCACCTGGTACTTCCTTCCTGTTAATTCCTCTTCCTCTTCCCTTCATTTTCTGATTCTATCACCAACAATTACTTTGGTCTGTTCTTAGATGTCATATAATGCATGTTTTCTTTGTGTGTGTGTGTATGACTCATTTGCTTAATTAATGTTTCTGAAATTCTTCTATAATTTTCACATGTATCAGTTTCTTTTCAGTACTGAGTGGTTTTGATGGAACTGCGGGTTGTTTCGTCTATTATGAATAAAACTGCTATGAACATTCATGTACAAGTCTCTGTTTTCATTCCTCTTGGGCTAGGAGTGGAACTGGTAAAATATCTAGAATTGAAATTGCTGGCTTATAGGAAGATGTGTGTTTAACTTGATAAGGAACTACCAATCAGTTCTCCAAAGCAGTTATACCATTTTAGACTCATCAGCAACTTTGAAGAATTCCAGCTGCTCTACATTTTTACCAACATATGGTATTTTAATTTTAGCCTTTCTAATGGATGTTAAACAGCACCTCATTATGGATTTAATTGCATTTCCCTAAGCACTAATTATGTTAAGTACTTTTTCATGTGTTTAGTGACCATTTATGTGTCTTTTAAATTTATTTTTTTAAATGGCTTGTCTTTTTATTAATTTGTAATTCTTTATATATTAGGATGAGGTCTTCCTTATATATTTTTCTTTTCTTTGTTTAAAAATTACAGCTTTTGAGATATAATTCATACACTATACAATTTACTCACATAATGTGTACCATTCAATAATTTTTAGTGTATTCACAAAATTGTGCAATTATCAGCACAATCGATTTCAGAACATTTTCACTACCCCAAAAAGAAAGCACGTTGCCTTTAACAATCACTCATCTTCTCCCACTATCCCTTAGCCCCCAGCCCTGGGCAATTACCTATCTACTTCTCATCTCTATAAATATACCTGTTTGAGGTTGGGCGCAGTGGCTCATATCTGCCTATTATCCTAGCACTCTGGGAGGCAGAGGTGGGTGATTGCTTGAGCTCAGTAATTCCAGACCCTGTCTCTAAAACTGGCTGGGTGTTGTGGCAGATCCCTGTAATCCCAGCTGCTATGGAGGCTGAGGTAAGAGGACTACTTGAGCCCAGGAGATTGAGGTTGCTGTGAGCTATGTTGCCATTGCACTCTACTGAGGTTGACAAAAAAAAAGAAAACCTATTCTGGACATTCCATGTAAATAGAATCATACTATATATGTGGTCTTATGTGAGTGGCTTCTTTCATTCAGCATGTTTTCAGAGTTCATCCATACTATAGCATGGATCAATACTTAATTCTTTTTTATTACCAAATAATATTCTAGTGTATGGATATATCCCATTTTATTTATGCTTTCATCAATTGATGGTCATTGGGTTTTTCTCTAGTTTTTGGCTATTATGAATAATATTACTATGAACTTTTTTTTTTTTGAGACAGAGTCTCACTGTTGCCCTTAGTAGAGTGCTGTGGTGTCACAGCTCACATCAACCTCAAACTCTTGGGCTTAAGCGATTCTCTTGCTTCAGCTTCCTGAGTAGCTGGGAATACAGGCACCAGCCACAAGGCTGTGGTGTCACAGCTCACATCAACCTCAAACTCTTGGGCTTAAGCGATTCTCTTGCTTTAGCTTCCTAAGTAGCTGGGAATAGAGGCACCAGCCACAAGGCCCAGCTATTTTTAGCGATGGGTCTCCCTCTGGTTCAGGGTGATCTTGAACTTGTGAGCTCAGGTATTCCATCTGCCTCAGCCTCTCAGGGTGCTAGGATTACAGGTGTGAGCCACTTCACCCACTGAATAATATTACTATAAACATTTGTATGTGATTTTTTGTGTAGGTATATGTTTTCATTGATCTTACAAGTGGAATTAATAGGATAAGTGTTTAATCTTTTGAGCAACGTTTAGGTTGTTTTTCAATATGGTTGTATCATTTTACTCCAATAGTATAGTAGGGGTGGAGAGATCTTTTAAAAATGTCCATGTGTCCATAAGATCTTTTAAAAATGTCCATGTGTCCATGCCTACTGAATAGGGCGGTTGTAGGAACTGTTGGATATTTCTTTCTTTTACAAGAAAATTTTGCCTACCCCAAGGTCTGGAAGACATCGTCCATCTTCTAGAGTCCTCATGATTCTAAATTTTATGTTTAGGTTTATGATCCATCTTGAATTAATTTTTGTGTATACAATAAGGTAGAGATTGAGGATCTTTTTTCCCCCATACAGTATCCAGTTGTTCCAGCATAATCTGTTATATTTAAAAATTTTTCCGATGAATTCAATCAGTGCTTTGGTCAAATCAGTTGACCATATAGTATGTTTATTTCTGGACCCTGTTCCATTGATCTCTTACTAAGGACCACGCCGTTTTGGTTACTGTGACCTATAGTAAATATTAAAGTCAGGTGGAATAAATCTTCCAACTTGGCCTTTCTCCGATTTTTTTTGTCTATTCTATATTCTTGCATTTCCATATATATTTTGAATTGGCCTGTCAATTTCTTAAAAAAAAAAACTTGCAAAATTTTGGTAGACAGTATGTTGAATCTAAAGATCAATTCAGGAGACATCAGCTATATGGAGTTACTGATCCCTGAACATGTCTATTTATTTTGCACTTTGATTTCTTTTTGCAGGGATTTCAATAGTTTTCAGTGTAGAGGTTCTTGTACATCTTTTGCTAGGTTTATTCCTAGGAATAATGTTGTTTATGCTATTTAATATGGTGTTGTTTTGTGCTATCATATTCTAGTTTTTTCTTGCTAGTAGAAATACAATTAATTTTTGTATATTGGTTTTGCAAACATGTTCAATTGATTAAGCCTAGATCTTTGTTTTATTTCGTATCTAAGACCCTCTTACTCCGGACTTTCATGTTGGGGATGGTAATAGGGCCCGTACTGAGAAGACGCAATGTGAAGATTTATACTGAATATTGTTTTATTTTTTGTGTTTGGGCCACACTTGAAACTCATTAAAACTCACTCTTTGGGAGGAGGGGGTTGGGGTGGGGGTGGTTTCGGCATCTGGTATTTTTAGAGTTCCTGGGGCGGTCCTAAAAGTGTAGTTGAGAACCCTAAACTTAGAGGTGTTCAGCGGCGGACAAGTCCACCTACCCTCACCTGAGGATATCAGAGCAGGAAGCCTTGCGTCCCGCAGTCCGCAGGAGCGTAGGAGTGTCGTGGGCCCCCGAGGCCCCCCAGTCCTCCCCGCCCGGGAAAGCGGAAAAGGTCAGCAAGTTCCGGTGAGTGGGAGGAGAACGCCCCACAGACAGACACCTTCTGCCTTTTTCTTTCAATAAACAGGCTGCAATAAATGCCGTCACGCCTGGGCTTGCTGTCAACTCCATTTCCCCCACGGACACACCTGTCTACACCCTACTCCACGTTGGGGTGTTTCCCTGGGGACACCAGAGCAGTCCTCCTCAGGCTTCTCCGGGATGAATGGACCTCACTGGTTACAGATAAAGAGAATGAGGCCAGAGGGTCCAGGGATTCACGCGAGGCTGCCCCCAGTCCGACTCTTTTCCCATCGTCTCTTTCAGGTATACCGAAATTAAAGGAGAGTTGGAGGAGTTGGACCGCATCACCGAGCAGACGCTCTTTGACCTGTACAAATACAACGCCTCCAACACCATTGTGACCCGTGCGCGCGGCCGGCGCGATCTCCGGGAGACTATGCCGCACCCACTGCAGCGCCTGCAAGCACCGCCCCCGCCTCAAGGGGCGCGCCGACCTCGCCGCGCGGCCTCCAGCGTGCAGGACAACAACCCCCAAGTGGACTGGAAGGACTGGAAGATCGGCTTTCAACTGGTAAGGCCCGCCCCCTGCCCGGGGCCCCGCCCCGCCAGGACTCCGCCCCCTCTCCGAACTCCTCCCTGTAGGAGGAGGCCTGCAAAGACAGGAGAGAGTAAATAAATAAATATAAATTAAATACTTAAAATAACACTTCTTGGTGCTTCAGCTTGTGGGGTCTCCTCGCTGGAGGCCAATATGTTTAAGTGGTAGAACGTCAAATCTGTGGTGGAAAATGCACGTTTCTAAATTTCAGTCCCTCCTGGGTGGGACTCAGTTGGGATACTCTATTGCGAGGGAGAATTAAGCTGACGGCCTATGGTGGAGAATAAAGAGACAGTAAAAAGGGAGATAAATGTTTAAAAAATATACAAAATAAAAGGGAGAGGGGAGTGCCTGTAGCTCAGTGGGTAGGGCGACAGCCATATACACCTAGCTAAACAACAATGACAACTCAACAACAAAAAATAGTCGTTGTAGTGGGTGCCTGTGGTCCCACTTACTTGGGAGGCTGAGGCAAGAGAATCGCTTAACCCTAAGAGTTTGAGGTTGCTGTGAGCTGATGCCACGGCACTCTACCAGGGCGACATAGTGAGACTCTGTTTCAAAAATAAATAAATAAATAAAATAAAATAAATGGGAGAGTGAGAGGAAATGGGAGGGAGGTCCTGGAATAGTGAGAGTGGAGTTCCAGGTCCAGCTCTGTTTCTTGGATAAACATTTTGGTCCCTCAATCTTTCTATCTGTGAACCAGGGGCTTTATAAAAGAGCCCCCTGGCCTACCACACCCTGTAATCCCATGCTCTCCTGGTGCATGCTTTTGGGGACTTCTGTCCTAACCCACTCCTGGCTCCTGATCCCCATCAGTCCTCAAAACCCCAGACCATTCATCCTTCAACCCTGGTCCCATCCAGCTGCCTGCCTCCTGTTGTCAGCCCCCCTCTGATGTTCTGGTCTCTGTGTCCAGTGCAACCAGAACAAATCAGACTGCTTCTACCAGACCTACTCGTCAGGGGTGGATGCAGTGAGAGAATGGTACCGCTTCCACTACATCAACATTCTGTCAAGATTGCCAGACACCCTGCCTTCTCTGGAGGAGGACCTGCTGGGCAACTTCATCTTCGCCTGCCGCTTCAACCAGGAGTCCTGCAATGAGGCGTGAGTTGTCCTGCTGGGCTCAGTTCTCTGTATGGGGCTGTTTTCCTGGGTAGGCCTGAAATCCTGTATGGATGCAGCCCAGGAAATACTTGTTAACTAAATAAATGCTTGCCAGAAAAGCCCAGGCCTCAGGTCCACACCTCTTCCCTGTGCCCACCATGCACTGCAGGGTCTAGGTGAAGCAGCCCCAGATGGATGTCCTGGGAAGACAAGGGCTAGAGGTCTGGCTTTGAGAAACCAAGCCCTGGCTGGGTTCAGTGGCTTACCTGTAATCCTGTAATCTGGGAGGCTGAGGCGGGTAGTTGTTGTTGTTGTTTTGAGACGGCATCTCACTGGGTCACCCTTGGTAGAGTGTTGTGGCATCTTAGCTCACAGCAACCTCAAACTCTTGGGTTCAAGTGATTCTCTTGTCTCAGCCTCCCAAGTAGCTGGGACTACAGGCACCCACCACAATGCCTGGCTATGTTTAGAGATGGGTTTCGCTCTTGCTCAAGCTGGTCTTGAACTCCTGAGCTCAAGGGAGCTCCTGCTTTGGCCTCCCAAAGTGCTAGGTTTATAGGTGTGAGCCACTGAATCTGGCCATAACCTGAGTGGTTATAACCACCCCTTAACTTATCTTTCTGCCCCTAAAGCTTCCCTTCATTCTGAAACTACAAGAAGCTTCATATTTCACTATTCTTACTTCACTTCTGTGTACTTAACTATTCCAGTTAGTCCTGTTTAAAATCCTCCAGTGTCTCTCATGGCTTTCAGAATCAAGTTGAAGTTCCTTGGTGTGTGGGTCGGCGCCTGTGGCTCAAGTGGCTAAGGCGCCAGCCACGTACACCTGAGCTGGTGGGTTTGAATCCAGCCTGGGCCCACCAAACAACAATGACGGCTGCAACCAAAAAATGGCTGGGCATTGTGGCGGCTGCCTGTAGTCCCAGCTACTTGGGAGGCAGAGGCAGGAGACTCGCTTGAGCCTAGGAATTGGAGGTTGCTGTGAGCTGTGATGCTATGGCACTCTATCTAGGGTGACAGCTTGAGGCTCTGTCTCAAAACAAGCAAAGCAAACAAACAAACGGAGATCCTTGATTGGCTTTCTCACCTTCTCCTCCTCCATAACCCTTTGCTCTCCCTATAAACCTTTGGCTTCTTTTATTTTTATTTTGAGACAGAATCTCACTTTGATACCCAGGTTAGAGTACTGTGGTGTCAGCCTAGCTTGTAGCAACCTCAAATTCCTGGTTCAAATGATCCTCCTTCTTCAGGCTCCCAAGCAGCTGGGATTACAAGTGCCGACCATACTATCTGGCTACTTTTACTATTTTTAGTAGAGATAGGGTCTCACTCTTGCTCAAGCTGGTCTTAAACTCCTGAGCTCAAGGGATCTCTCTGCCTTGGCCTCCCAGAATTCTAGGATTACAGGCGTGAGCCACTCCCCTCTCCCAGTGAGGGACTCATAGGCCCTTCAGGACTAGCCTCTTTTTCAGTCCCTCCTTATATCCAACCTGAGCTTTAAAAGTGCTGACTTCCCAGCATATCCTGGAAGGTACAGTATCTCGTGCCTCTGTCTTTGTTCCTCAAGGCTAATGGAATATTGCAGATCATCTAGTTCTAATATCCTCATTTTATAAATGAGGAGAATGGGCTTAGACAAAGAATTGCTCAGGGCCATTCAACCTGAACCCCTCACCTTATCTCTGGTCAGCTTTCTTCTCCCTCTTCTCTTCATTCATCCTCTGCCTGTCACAGCCTAGAGCCCCCTCTCCCTCTTCTGCCTGCTCCACCTGCCAGCTCCAAAATGGCAGGGTAGCAGAACACAGGACCATGTGGAGTCTTGCTACCACCCCACACAGCTTTCTTGTTGTGGAACCTGTGATTCGTCCAATCATATTCCTACTGCAATAGCGTTGCCTCTGTGAGGGTTATTATTTTTTTACTCCCAGACCTGTCACAGATCAGCTTTGGAATTAATGAGTCTGAGACATGTGAACCAAGAGTCTTCTGGAAAGCGCTTGACCTCATGCTCGCTCTGGTATCTGATCTTTCCCCCGCAGCTACCTGTTTGCTGCTGGGCTCACACATTCCCCTAATTCTGTTCCACTTCTATTGCTCGGTTTCATTCACTCGCTCATTCAATGACTATCGGTTAACTAAAAAATACCTGTGTCTCCTGTATGCTAGGAGCTATGCACCTAGCCCAGAACTGAGAGATGAATGAGATATGACTCCTGTCCGGGAGGAGGTCACAGTCCTGATGGGGAACAAGATTTAGAAAGTGAGAAGTTAGAGACACAGCTAGAGTCTTTACCGTATAACACAACCACATGAGAGAGATCACAAGGTGGCACGTAATTTAAGGTCAGTGAGGTCAGATGGCCTGCCAGGAGGAGCCCGTGCTAGTAGGTAGATGACCAGGTCCATCGTCACTGTTTGTGTAACCTTGGGCCAGCTGCATGGCGTCTCTGCATCCTGGCTTCCTCTTCTGTGGTATGGGGATGAGGCACTCCCAGGCCATTGTTAGAGTGACTGAGGGACCATGTAAAGCTCCAGGTCAGGAAGCAGGGGCCTCCGAGAGAAAGGCACGTGTCAGTCCTGTCTGGCAGGAGTTCAGGAGAGAGAAGCGTTCCCACTGCTTCCTCTCACTGCTCCCCCACCTCCTGCACTTTCCTCTGACCCTACCCCCTCTCTCTCTTGATAAGGAATTACTCTCACTTCCACCACCCTGTGTACGGGAACTGCTACACTTTCAATGACAAAAACAACTCCAACCTCTGGATGTCTTCCATGCCTGGGGTCAACAACGGTGAGCAGCATCCTGTCCCCTCCAATCTGCCCTCTGCCTCAGCCCACTTACATTAACTCACCTTTAGCTCAGCCCCAGAGGTACTGTGTGCCTCTCTCTGTCCTAGCAGGAGGCGTTTCTGCTCTTTCTTCCCATGGGCTCTGCATGTCCCGCATGTCCCGGTCTTCCTCCTCCTCCGGAATCCAGCTCGGGGGGTGCAGGTCCCTCTGCAGGTCGTCTTGGCCTCCCTCCCTGATCCCCAGGAAGGGGAGCAGGAAGGGTGGCAGGGAGGGTGGGTTTCCATCCTGACTCTTCTCCAGGACCCTCCCAGCTCTGCTCCCTTTGCACCCTCAGGTCTGTCCCTGATGCTGCGCACAGAGCAGAACGACTTCATTCCCCTGCTGTCCACGGTGACCGGGGCCCGAGTGATGGTGCATGGGCAAGATGAGCCTGCCTTTATGGATGATGTTGGCTTTAACTTGCGGCCTGGCGTGGAGACCTCCATCAGCATGACGAAGGCAAGGCCGCTGCTTAGGGGACCCAGGGGGAAAGCCCAGGTTGGAGGGGGCATGGGAGATTGGATGGGGTGGTCTTGAGCCTGTGCACTCAGGGGCAAGAGGGCTGGCCTTGAGGAGCTAGGCCCTGAGGAGGAACTCTGGGCTGGGAGGTGCTGAGGAGGGCTCAGGACGTGCCTAGAATGCTCTGGGCTCCGGGGCCTCAAAATTAGCACCATGTGGACACTGGGGGCTGCTAGGGCGTATATTAAGGTGATGAGGCAGATGGGGGGCTAACAGTGTGAGATATATAATCTGGGCCTGGGGGGGAGGGCCTAGAGTCCAGGCAGAGGCTTGGGCCACTTGCTCTGACTTCTTGGTGTATGTGGGTTCACAGGAAGCTTTGGACAGACTTGGGGGCGATTATGGTGACTGTACTAAGAACGGCAGTGACGTCCCTGTCAAGAACCTTTACACCTCTTCCAAGTATACACAGCAGGTGAGGCCCAACCTGTTTCTGTGGCACCTGTCTCCCAGGCCTGCATCAGTCAGTTGTCAAAACTGGAGGGTGGGTGTGTTTGTGTGCGAGTCAGAGGGAAGTTGGGGGAGGTGGAAAGAGGCTGGAGTCTCGGCTGAAAGAACTGCTTGTCCTTCTAGGCCCCTTCAGGGCTGTGAGAGGCCTGAACACCCTCTTTCACTCTCCTCTCCAGGTGTGTATCCACTCCTGCTTCCAGGAGAGCATGATCAGGCAGTGCGGCTGCGCCTACATCTTCTATCCACGGCCCCGGGACGTGGAGTACTGCGACTACAGGAAGCACAATTCCTGGGGTGCGATTCTGGGGAGCCCCTGCCCTGCCCCCACTACCCAGGATTCCCCTGTTCTCCCAGGAGCTTGCTTCTTTCTGCCTGGGGATGGTTTCTGGCTCCACCATTCCTGAGCAGTTCTCCTCCTTGTTTCGGCCTCTCTCATTTTTCCTCTCCCTCTCTGTCTCTCTTCCTCCCTCTCAATGTTTCTCTCTCTCTGTTTGTTTTGGCTTTTGTGTGTTTGTCAAGGAATCACCCCATTTAAAAATAACCTGCAGGCTTGGCGCCTGTGGCTCAACAGTCTAAGGCGCCAGTCACGTACACCTGAGCTGGTGGGTTCGAATCCAGCCCAGGCCCACCAAACAACAATGATGGCTGCAACCAAAAAATGGCCGGGTGTTGTGGCGGGTGCCTATAGTCCCAGCTACTTGGGAGGCAGAGGCAGGAGACTCGCTTGAGCCCAGGAGTTGGAGGTTGCTGTGAGCTGTGATGCCACAGCACTCTATCCAGGGTGACAGCTTGAGGCTCTGTCTCAAAAAAAAAAAATAAATAAATAAATAAAAATAAAAATAAAATAAAAATAAAAATAACCTGCAGTATAAGGAAGGAAAAGCACGTGAGAAAATCTCTAGCTCTGAGCTCTGCCTACAGCTTCTCCACTCAGGCCCTGGGGTGCTTGGCAGGGCTGACTCCTGGGAGGCTGGGTGGGGTGCAGGACATCTCACTGGGGCTCAGAAAGAAAATATTAGAAGTTGTATATGGGTCAGGCACGGTGTCTCGCGCATGTAATCCTAACACTCTGGGAGGCTGAGGTGGGTGGATCATCTGAGCTCAGGAGTTCGAGAGACCAGCCTGAGCAAGAGTGAGACCCTGTCTCTAAAAATAGAAAATAGCTGGGCGTTGTGGTGGGTGCCTGTAGTCCCAGCTACCAGGAGGCTGAGGCAACAGGATCACTTGAGCCCAGGAGTTTGAGATTGCTATCTCAAAGGAAAAATAAAAAGAAGACGAAGTTGTTTGTATCTATATCATTCCTTTGTACTTTCTTTCTTAAGTATATTTTATTTTTTTATTTTAATTTTTTTGTTTTTGAGACAGAGCCTCAGCTGTCACCCTACATAGAGTGCTGTGGCAACACAGCTCACAGCAACCTCCAATTCCTGGGCTCAAGCGAGTCTCCTGCCTCTACCTCCCAAGTAGCTGGGACTACAGGCGCCCACCACGATGCCCAGCCATTTTTTTTGGTTGCAGCCATCATTGTTGTTTGGCGAGCCCGGGATGGATTCGAACCTGCCAGCTCAG
>CAUYON010077965.1:0-46331 GCA_963573935.1 Arctocebus calabarensis | reverse complement strand
CACAGGTGCCCACCACAACGCCCGGCCATTTTTTGGTTGCAGCTGTCATTGTTGTTTGGCGGGCCCGGGGGCTGGATTCGAACCCGCCAGCTCAGGTGTACGTGGCTGGCGCCTTAGCCCGTTGAGCCACAGGCGCCAACCTAAATTTCTCGTACTATTTCTTATATTTTCCTTCTTTTTAAAAAAAAAAGTTATTTGTTCATTTTACAAAGCAATGTATACTGTCTCCAGGAAATTGAGAAAATATGGCCAAGAAATATGAAGAAAGACAGTTTTTAAAAGATACCATATAAGCATCAAATGTATTCAGTTTTGCAGTAAAATTCCAATTCCTTTAGTAAAGAAAATACTATTCATGTCTTTTCTTTTCTTTCCTTTTTTAAAGACAGGATCTTGCTCTATTGCCCAGACTAAAGTGCACTGGTGTCATCCAGATCACTATAACCTCAAACTCCTGGGCTCAAGCGATCCTCCTGCCTCAGCCTCCCAAGTAGCTGGGATTACAAGTGCCTGCCACCACACTCGGTTTTTACTTTGTTTTACAGAGAGATTGGGTCTCACTCTCGCCAAGGCTGGTCTTGAATTCCTGGCTTCACGTGATCTCCCACTTTGTCTCTTAAAGTGCCAGGATTACTGGTGTGAGCAACCACTCCTGGCCTTCCCATCTTCATTTCAACAGTACCAATTCTACAGTATAACAAAAATCTCTTAGTTCTCTCTTTATAAATGAAAAAACAAGTTGGTACTGAATTCTATTCACTATGAAAGATAGTCATAGAATCTGCTGGGGGAAAAAAAGAATCAGATAAGACAAATTGAGCATGTGTGCATATAATCAAAAAGTAGGCGTCGTTTCGCTTCTCCTGCAGACCTGTAATATGCAAGGTCCCAGTCGGATATTGTGGCGACGTGGACCGTGTCCTGCCTCCCTTCCCTGTGCCTTCTTTTCCTATTTGTATGATGCCTGCAGCTTCGGGCAGTCATCTGTGGTCCTATCATGAGCAAATAGCAGCTGGCTGTATTCTTTTTCTTGCTCAATTCCACTTACACCTCCCTGGAAATGCATCAAGATATTGCTAAGACAGGTAGAGTTTGAGCCAAGCAGAGGCCGGGGCTCCAGGGCCCAGCCTGGAGGTCTCTCACAACAGCACTGCTCTCATGGTTGGGTGCTGTTGTCCAGGCACGACAGTCACAACTGCCCATACTGCCACACACATGGCACGTGTCAGAGTATTGCCTGAGTAAGAATGGTGCTTTTATTTCTCCATTTAGCCAGATGGTGCTTCTCTCAACAGTACTACCCTGTCTGATGCATCCCAGGATGAAGAAGGGAGTTTTGCCGTCCCCAGCAGTAGCTCCATGGTAAGTCACTGGTGTTGGCTTATTTGCGAGTCAAGGCAACTGAAGTAGGAAGGCAAGAAGAAGCAATTGCTGTAAGATATTTTTAAAACTTGTACTAATATTTCAAAAAAACTACAGCTGATGGTAGACCCAGCGGCTTTGTAACAGTTAGGAAAAAGGAGTCCCCAAACTCAAGAATGAATGGATCTCAGGGAGGGTAATTGGTGGGGCCACACCTATGGTGCATCTTAGAAGGGTACAGGCGAAATTTACTAAATGCAGAATGCAAATGTCTTCATACAATAACTAAGAAAATGCCATGAAGGCGATGTTAGTCAGTTTGATGAAAATAGTTCAGATTGTATATGAAACCAGCACATTGTACCCCTTGATTGCACTCATGTACACAGCTACGATTTAATAATTTAAAAAAAAAGAATGACTGAATCTCAGTTTAAAAAAGGACTCCATGAATTAATACCACCGCCACCAGAAATCAAAGGATGCTGGTCACATGAACGGAGGAATTTGTGGACTTTGGTCCTCTTGGCTGAGATCACACAGAAAAATATCAGAGGTTTGATAATCTAGGCATCCCTGCTGTCTTAACCCAGAAGTCCCTTTTACCCACAGGAGACATTTGCAAATCTTCAGCAGGACATCAAAGGCTCCACGCTGTTGCCTCTGTTCCCAGCTTTGTTCTCAGGACTCAACCACGCAAAGCTTGTCTCTTAAGACAGAATCGCTCACTCGGCCTTGAGCTACAGGACTTGTACTTTTCTTGTCCAAGTTTCTCATCACCCCCTCTTCTTACTCCCACTGAGAATTCCCACTTGGTGTGTCTGAGCAGGTGCTCTGGGAGAGGATGACAGGGTGGGCAGCCCCCTCCCCAGAAGACCCTGTAGTTCTCTGACAGGTTGGGAGACGGCAGCGGTGGCCCAGTAGACAGTCAGGTGGACGTGACACAGAGCTTCCTCCGGGGAAGCTGTGTCTGAATCGTTGTCCATCTTGAGGGGCAGTTGATAGATGTTCACGTGCATGACACACTCCTTGGATTCCCCTTGTTCAGAGAGGCGATGCTATTTTTTTTTTTTTTGAGACCCTGTTGCTTGGGTACAGTGCCTTGGCATCACAGCTCACAGCAACCTCAAACTCCCGGGCTCGAGCAATTCTCCTGCCTCAGCCTCCCAAGTAGCTGGGACTACAGGCACTTGCCATGACACCCAGCTAGGTTTTTTATTTTTAGTAGAAACAGGGTCTCACTCTTGCTCAGACTGGTCTGGAACTCCTGAGCTCAAGTGATATACCAGCCTTGGCCTCCCAGAGTGCTAGAAATCCAAGGAGGAAGCCCCAGGAGTCTTCAATCTAGGGGGGTTAAAGCTGCTTTTCCTCTCCTGTGGGGAAGAGGTCTGGGGGAGTACGTAAAATTAGCATAGGACTAGGTCTGTGTAGTTTTTGCTTCAGTCCAGGAATTAGGGGGTATGCTCCCTACTCAAGGAGGAACCACTCAAAACCTTTCAGGCAGCTTTGTTAATGACTTCGCTAAAGCCCAGATGGTGTGGCCTGGAAAGGACAGCCTGATTGTACCCGGAGACTGGGGGAGGGGGTCTGATTTCTCAGTTTACCCAGCCCTAGAGAGTGGAAGGGCCCTGCCACCCGTGGGTGGGGGGACCCTGTTTCAATTACCCTAATTTAAAACATTTTGAGAGAGTGTTTTTCAACCTTTTTTTTTTATCTCATGGCACACTTGAACCAAACTCCCACAGCACACTTAAATTATGTTGATCGGGGAAAAAAAAAAAAAAGAGTAAAAAAATATATACTTACTATGCTTTGAACTTCTTTTGAAAATAATGTAATTAATATTCTCTAAGAATTTTCCAGGCACACCTGAGATCCTCTCGTGGCATACCAGTGTGCCACACCTCACCGGTTGACAGTCGTTGCTCCAAGCCTTTAGACAAAGCTTCATTTCTTTAATCAATTACAATTCCAAGAATCTTCAAACCCACTATAACCTGTAGTCCCCTGCTTCAAGATGTTTTGGTTTGTTATGGGCAATTCCTGTCTCCGTGATGCAAACTATAGCAAACTATAACCCAACCATGAAGAGACCACTTACTCAGGGCTTCTTGGGCATGGCTCCGGGCCAAGGTTACACATATTTGGCTCAGAATAACCTCTTTAAATTATTTTACAGAGTTGGACACTTTCGAAGTGAACCCCTCCTACTATCCTAGCTTGGTGCAACTTGGGCAGCAGAGCAAGTTTCGGGGGAGGGAAGCACTGACTGTCCGCAGCCTGGAAGCCCCAGGGAGGGACAAAGCTTGTGGTTGAGCACGTTAGGGAAATGGTGGGGGCAGTTATGAACAGGCCAGAGGAGGTTGTTCTAAACAAAGGTGACCCTTGTATTTGGAATTCATTCAAATGACTAGTACCAGTAAACAGTGATGCTAGTCTTAATGTGTTTGTTAAGGTGTGATAGATGTTTTAAAGCTGTTTGCCAAGCATCTAGCCTTGGAATTCAACCTGTATCACAACCCAAAGAGGACTTATCAGCAGGACAATCTTCCTTTTCCATTTTTACCACATAATTCTCAGGCTTTAACAGGTCAATCCTCCTTTGTTTGTTTTGCTTTGTTGTTTCTAACCCTTGGGATTCTAAGTCTCAGCTTACCTACCTGGCTTTTAAACCCTTCCAGAATTTGAGCTGACTCTCTCGATTAATATTTTTCTTTTTTTTTCTTGTTGCCCTCGGTAGAGTGCTGTGGCATCATAGTTCACAGCAACCTCTAATTCTTGGGCTCAAGCAGTTCTCTTGCCTCAGTCTCTCCAGTAGCTGGGACTGCAGGTCTCGCTCTGGCTCAGGCTGGTCTCGATTTCCTTCCTTTCTTTTTTCTTTCCTTCCTTCTTTCCTTCCGTCCGTCCTTCCTTCCTTCCTTCCTTCCTTCCTTCCTTCCTTCCTTCCTTCCTCCCTCCCTCCCTCCCTCCCTCGCCTCCTGTCCCCCTTTCTCTCTTTCTTTCTTGAAAGAGTCTCACTCTAAAGCCCTGGGTAGAGTACCCTGGCACCATAGCTTACAGCAACCTTAAACTCCTGGACTCAAGCAATCCTCTTGTCTCAGTCTCCTAAGTAGCCGAGACTACAGGCACCTGCCATGAAGCCCAGCTAGTTTTTCAGTTTTTAGTAGAGATGGGGTCTCACTTTGCTCAGGCTGTTCTCAAACTCCCAAGCTCAGGCAATACACCTGCCTTGGCCTCCCAGAATGCTAGGATTACAGGCATGAGTTACTACACCTGGTCTTCTATTTTCTTATGCTTTTCTAATACCATGACCCAATTCCTGGCATCCCAGTCTCTTTATGAACCCTTGTGCTGAAGTGCTTCAGATAATTCCAGACCCCAAATCCCTGCTTCCATTTCTGGCCTGAATGCTTCTGCCTGAGTCCGGCCTCCCTGAATTCTTTTCATCATTGCTTAGATTCTAGCTCAAGATTAACACCCTCATCAGTGAAAACTCCTGCGAGGGGGCGTATTTCCCCTCTTTATAGGACCCCAGTAACATTTACAGTTTGTATTCTAGACATTACCTCTTAATGGTGGATTGATTGTCCTTTAATAATGTTCCATAAATGTTGTTTTGTTCTTATTGTAAGTAGTAAGAGCAGAATTATGACTCAAACTTCTCCTTCCCCCAAGAAACTGCGACAATAATTCGCATTACAAAGAGCAGGCACTCACTCCACACAAGAGGCTGGCTAGGAGCCAGTTAACCCAAATGAGAAGTTAAGGAAATGACATTCAGGTGGCTAGGTGGCTCACACCTGTAATCCCTGCACTCTGGGAGGCCAAAGAGGGTAGATTGCCTGAGCTCACAGGTTTGAAACCAGCCTGAGCCCCAGAGCTAGACCTGGTCTCTAAAAATTAGCCGGGTGTGTGGCAGGCACCTGTAGTCCCAGCTACTTGGGAGGCTGAGGCAAGAGGATTGCTCATGCCCATGAGTTTGAGGTTGCTGTGAGCTGTGATGTGGAGGCACTCTCTACTCAAGATGACAGAGTGACACTGTCTCAGAAAAGAATGTTAGCATGTGGGTAATCTTTATTCTGCAGTGTTAGTTTTTAGAGTCACCAGAAATCTGGCTGACAATGAGCTACGGGGCCCTAGACCTTTTTTTTGTTTGTTTTTTCATTTTTCCACCAATTACAGTAATTGGGCATCTATGTGACCATTGGCCACCTAGTCACATGCTGTTTACACAATTAGAAGTGTATCATCTCCTTTGAAATAAAATAGGAATGAAAAGAGAACATGAAGCTCAGAATTTAAGACTCCCTGGTGTAATTTGTAGCACATGATAAAGGATCTTTTATGAAGCAGGTGTTCAGTTATTGCTTAGTAAATATGAGAATAAAAGAAACAATATCAGCCTCTGGGGGAAAAAAAAAGAACAGATTTTGTGTTCAAAGAGCACCAAAAAGATTCTCGATGGAATAGCTGATTGTCACCATCATCTATACTCATGGGTAATATCTCCTTCCTGCCTACCTAACAATTTATAGGATTTGTATGTCAAGTTTTGGGGGCATAAATTTTTACTGATACTCATCGAGACCTGAGTGGTCACTCTCCTCTGCTCTCAGGACTTTACACAGATGGATGCTCGAATTCTGATAATATTGCTGGAGATTTCAGAGCTTTGGTGAGATGTCAATGAAAAAAGTACCAAATTAATTAAGAAGACAAATGGAATTAGAAGAGATAGTTAATATTTTATTAATTATCATCACTGTATTTTGCAGTGAAGGAATTAATGTTACCGTTATATTAGAATAATTAATATAATTAAGACAAATGCATGAAGATTAATTAGCAAACGATGTTGTAATTATCAGATTATGTGACATACAAACATCATAATTACTGCATCTTAGGAAAGGTACAAGCAGCAAATATTTGAAAGCTTAGGAGATACAGTTGTATTAACCTTGACCTTGTTCCTTTTTGAGGCCCCTGTGTGAACTGTGCACATGGGAACTGAATGCAGAAGCAAAGGAAGTTAGATGCAGGCCCTCTAAGAAATCAAGAATCGCTCCTTGTGATAGTGACTTTTGTGTACTGCAAAACGTAGGTCACACTGAAACGTGGTGTGGGCTGTGTTCCTAGTGAAGTGTTTTGTGTTCATCTTCCCATGCCTGGCAGTCCATCCTTGAGAGCATTCCAGATATACCAGTTCATTCCAACGGATCCGCAGACCCAGAGCAGTCAGCTCAGAATCCCGTGAGTGGTGAGTGGCCTGTCTCCTGTTGAACGTAAGCTGTGTCTTCTTGGTTTTGTTCCGGCACTGTGTACAGTTAGCTTTGAGTTTCTAAAAGCAAAATGTAAGTGTGTTTTTCTCCGCATTACGATTTTGTCATGCCCAGCACTCACTCCTCCCACCCACCGCTCGACACCCCGTCCTGCTGCACCAGACCAAATAATTGGGCCAAATTGGAAGCAGAATCTGTTCCTCCTTCCTCACCCCCACATCATTTAGAAATACTCACCTGAGTGGGGTCTTTGGTTTGAAGCCTCTTTCTCAGGCAGTCTGATCTGCTTAACAGTTGCCCCGTAGGCCAGGAAATAGGCTGACTGCTCAGGCGTGTGCAGGGACAGGGTTACAGGAGTGGCTTTTACTGGGCCTCTTCCACTTGAGAGCGGGGCTCCGTAAGCAGGCTCAGTATGGAATCTCAGCTTCTCCTTGTGGGAAGCAGCCCCCAGGCCGTACACTGGCCATCATCCTCAAAGTTTTCCTTCTGTAAACAGCGGAGCCTGTACTTTCAGCCTTAGCTTAAAAAATCGAGTAAGTTGAGGTGATGAAGATGTTCTAAAATTGATTGTGATGAGAGTTGCACAACTCTGTGACTACACTAAAAATCACCGACTTGTATACTTCAAATGAGTGGATTATAAATGGAATACTAAAAAATAACTGACATCAAAAGCAAAAGTCAAGAGACGAGACTTGCCAGAAATGGAGACTCCACATCATTCAGGTGGCTGCCATGTTGTGGTTTAGTTCAGACCGTGGCACTAAGTGGCAGGATTCTCCGCAGAGAGGCCTGTTGGTTCAGATCACCGGCCTGTTGGTAGACTGTGAGAAGTTAGAGTGCTGGGAACAGTCAGCCTCCCCTGCTGGGAAGGCCAGCCTCCGTGGGACCAGGGCCATTTTCTGAGCTCTTGCCCCGTGCGATAGTGTGTTTTCAGTTAGGATAATTGTTCAATTTTTGACTCTCCATCTGCTTTTTAATGTAAAATGAGTTAAGTTTCTATTAATCCTGGCTTTTGTTCCTTTTGTTCTATTTATTTATTTTTATTTTTTATTTTTTTGAGACAGAGTCTCACTATGTCACCCTCTGTAGAGTGCCGTTGTGTCATAGCTCAAGGAACCTCAAACTCCTGGGCTTAAGCAGTTCTCTAGCGTCACCTTCCCAAGTACTTGGGACTGCAGGGGCCTGCCACAATGCCCGGCTATTTTTTTTGGTTGCAGTTGTTTAGCTGGCCGGGGCCGGGTTCGACCCTGCCACCCTCAGTGTATGTGGCTGGCACTGTAACCACTGTGCTACGGACTCCAAGCCCTTTTGTTCTATTGAGTTGTCCTTTAGTCTGTGTCTATAAAAGAACACGCAAGAGAGAGCTCCAGTAATCAAATAATTTTTTGCATAGGAACAGTTTTGCCAGGAACTGAAACAAAATGACAAGCCAGAATCTTAGTCAAATCAGCTTAGAATTGCTTAAATAACTTATTGGGTTCACCTGATTTTGGTCAAATTATCTTTTGTCTTAATTTTCAAAATAGCTTTGAGGAAAGCAATTTATAAGGGGCATTACTTGTAACCCATTCAGTTTTTTTCTTAATTCAGGTCATAGAAGGTCAGATAACCCCATATCAAATAACAGAAATTCAAAGCAAACAAACCAGTGAAACCCAAATTAAATTTCAACAAATCTAAAGAGGCAAATATTCCATAGTTCAGGGTGGAAAGGAATTCTAGGGGGCTCCACCCTTTCTCTCCCTGCTTTGGGATTCATTTCTTGGTAACAGTGATTTTAGATGGGCATAATTTTAAGAACATGATAATATAAATACATGTTCTTTTATTATGCTTTCCTCAGTGACTTTCATGAGACATACAAATCTGAAATTTAAAAAATCAGATTAAATAGAAAGTTTGTATGGATAATGGTGGTAAGATGTTCATTGGAATTCTGATGATACCACGTTATTGTTTAGCTAAACTCCTGTGGGCAAGTCTATGACTTTTCCTTGGATAGGAATATTTCAACATGTTTGTGGATTAACTTGTAAATAGTTGGTGTTTCTTTTACAGAAAATGGCATTAATCAATTAAATGGCACATTAAATATTCTATATTCTTTATTTAGATGGTGACTATCTGGAAAAGAACGTTCCACCAGAGGCTGAAGAACTGTCTTTTGAAGTATCTTATTCAGAAATGGTTACAGAGGCTCCAAAAAGACATAAACTTAAGAAGTCAGAAATTAAGAAAGAAGACTATACTTTGACTGTGAGTAAAAACCTTTCAAGATGGCGGGGCGCAGTGACTCAGCTGTAATCCCAGCACTCTGGGAGGCCAGAGTGGGTGGAATGCTTGAGCTCAAGAGTTCAAGATCTGCCTGAGCCAAAGTGAGACCCCGTCACTATTAAAAGTAAAAAAACTGAGGCAAGAGGATCACTTGAGCCCAAGAGGGAGGTTGCTGTGAGCTTGAGACTCTTATCTTTTAAAAAAAAAAAAAACCTTTCAAGATTATTCCATTAACTTCCTAAGACTACTTCATGATTTCATTTTTCTAAGTATTTCTGTGTGTGCACAAATGGGGTTGGAGAAGCTGGGCACTGCCATTTGGGCTGTGATTTGGAGTACCTACCTGACTGTGCCTGGCAGCCGTGGTTAGGAAAAGTTGTGAGTTCGTGTGCTTAAATACTGTCTTGTAATAGGCTTTCCACCTGGCTTGTGAGCTTTCTTGAGCTTGCATGCTTGCTTCTTGTATAAGTCAATCCAGACCCTAACTTTCTGCACTTGTGCCTCTATAAGCCATATATCAGAATAAGTATGACAGAAAATCAGTCATAACAAGAAATTAGAGCTCATAGGACAGACACTAAAAACTCACAAAACCAATTCAAGAATTGATACAGAGGGAGCCCTCTGTAACATTAGCCTCGAAGCCTCATACAGAACAAGGTTACACTGATCTTCTTGCTGTTCAGTAAAGCATGTGTGAATAGTTTCTTCTGTGGAATCCCAAATACTCGGTGCTGATCAAGGCCGGAGGTACGATGAGCAGGGCCCAGGCAGTTTCAGAGCTAAAGGAATGAGTCTTCTAGAAACAGACTCTTGGCACCAGGGGATGCTGTTCCTGGGCAATCTTGACAGAGGAGAGGAAGGAGATAGGGACAGAGTCTCTAAGATGCACCTTGGGTGCAGGAGCTCTAATTATAGGTTGGGCTCTAGTGAATATTCACATTAGTCAACGGAGCCCCAGGGAGGCTACCGGCTACCGTAACATTCCTTGCAGGTGGTAAGAGGCAGAAAGAGGATTTAGACCTAAGTGGGTCAAACTCCAAAACCCTTCCTGGTCCCTAAGCAGTTTCCAGGGCAAAGTGGTATTCTAAGGCAAAGAGGGAAGCCAGGAGGACTCTAGTGTCAGGAGGAGCCCTCCTTGTCTCTAGAGAGAATCAGGCAAGAACAGGTGCTGGCCCCCAGGTCTGCCTGGCAAGGCTGTCCCCTCCTGAGGTCTGGCTCACCCAGGGTGCAGGTCAGCTTCTTAGTAAGGCTGTACAGAGGACTCTATAGTAATTGCTCAACAAATGATTGCAGGTCTTGCTTATATTGTTATGTATTGTGGGGCTTTGGTGTTAGAAAGTAGGTAAAATACATGTTTAATAACACAAGGTATTCCCCAAAGTACATTCTACATTTTGTGGTTTTGCTTTTAAATGCTTGGGGTTTCAAGGAACAATTGTTGGATGGATAAATAAATGAATGAATGAATGAATGAGTAGATTGTTCAAAAGCTCCAAGGAAGCTCTAATTTAGGAAGCCCTGTGGAGACTGTACACGTAAAGCTTTGTAATGTAAATAGCCCTGGGCTATTTCCTACTTCATTTCTTTCAGCTAAGGTACTTGTGGGTATTAGATAAGAAAAATCTTTTGCTTTGCTGCTTAGATTCTTCCAGATATTTCTGGATTGTTGAAGGGTTTATTGTTATTTGTATATTTTGTTTCTTAGTGTAGAAATGGAGAATGTAATGGTATCTTTGTCTTCAAAATCATAGAATTATTTGCAGAAATGAGCATTTTGGCTTTTTAAAGAATTTAGAATTATCTGAATTTGATCTGTAAGGTAGAATAACTGACTCAGGAAGCAAGTGTGATCAGTTTAAATTGGGAGGTTAGTAAAGTCTTCAGGTATGCAAAATGAAATAGATGAAGCCTGATTTAAGGATTGACCTTCAGAAACAAACAGGTGTGTCTAAAGCTGTCCTGAGATGTCCCTAGAAATGTTGCCTAGTGTGTTTGTGTCATGTGTGATCCAGATGAAGGACTAGGCTACAAGATCTGACAATTAAGTTTGTGAACTCATCCTAGGAAAGCACTTCCCCTGGGAAGCTATGCGCCAATGCCAGCGCCTAGTCCATCCTTCAAAGGTCTTTTGGAATTCTTCTTCTGGAATGACCATCAGAGCCGTCCTCAAATGACACACAAAACCTCCAACAATAATGAATGCCACTCAGCAAGACACCACCACAGGTCACCATGAACGTAGCAGCGAAACACTGATATATCAAGGTTATGCTACAATACCAAGATGTTTGTATGGTGCCTCCAGTGTAAGTACACAGTGGCAGATTCGTGAACTTAATTGTCAGACCTCATACCAAGACAGCTCTGATAGCCATTCCAGAAAGAAAGAGTTCCAGAATTGCTTTGAGGGGTGCCAGCATGAGTGCACAGCTTCCCAAGGGAAGTGCTTCGAAGGTGAGCGTCATGATATTCAGCAGTGAGGTATGGAGCACTTTTTCCAGGATGAGTTCATGCACTTAATTGTCAGGCTGCACATGTCCATTCCGTATGGCACCTGGCATGTCTGTTGTTTGACAACACAGGATGTTCTTGCAACAAGGGAATGTAGTTTCCACAGTTGTGATGGCGGTGTTATTGTATACTTCAGACTATTGTTTTGTTTCTAATTAGAACAGTACTGATCTGCAAATGTTCTAAAAAACATATTTGTAATATTTCTGTGATGCAGTATGCTCCTTAGAGATTTTTCACAAATGGCACATTTTGCTATATAGATGTAGAATATCCAGGTGGCATTTGAATAAAAGTATAACAAATTTCCTTTGCTGTAAAAGATAAATGCTTTCATTTTGCATTTCAGAAACTCATCATGCAGAAAACCAGATTTGGCTTAACCGAAGCAAGAGATCTGTCTGCTGAAGACATGAAGAAAATCCGCCACCTCTCTCTGATTGAACTGACTGCCTTCTTTGATGCCTTTGGAATTCAACTGAAAAGAAACAAAACTGAGAGAGTGAAAGGGCGAGGTAACTAAAGGGGCTACTTGCTTCTTGTCTTAACGCTTTCTGACACGTTGGGATAAAGTTGTGCTTTTCCGCTTCTTTCTTTCCTGCTGATGATTCTACAATGAAGACAGTGGGATTTTTGGAGTTCCACTCACAGTCCTCCTGGAAAATGACCGCAGGAAAGACCCTGACATCAAAGTTCCCCTGGTGTTGCAAAAAGTGAGTAGATGGCAGAGAACGAGGGCTTCATAGGACTGGTACTTGTGATGTGATACTTTGTAAAGCCATGAATGAATGAATTTTCTTTTGGATTTAAAGACACCTAAGCCCTATTAGGACTTTACGGGGAATTTCCAGCTTCGTTCCCCACATCCTGTAGTGGTCCCCATGCAATCAGGCTAACCAGCCTTGAAGCAGCATTTAGAGCCTGTTTCATCATTTGACTGTAACGCATCGGAGGATGACACAGGTGCTCTGACACCTGGCGTCCTCCAGTTGTTTTTTTCCTAACACAGTAGAATCCCTATAGCTGACCACCGTCCCACATTGACCATCACCTTAAGTTGACCTAATTTTCATAAACCAGCCGTGCACCACATGTACGTATCAGCACAGCAGACCTAGTTCCTTATGTTGAGCGTCCTCTGTATCTTGACCAGTTTGTTACCGTCCCTGGAGTGTTCAACTGGCAGAGGTTCTACTACTTTTTTCCAAATGTTATTTGTGCTTTTGTGTTTGTGCATGTATCCGGTTATTCTGTGTGGATGAAGAACAGTACACAAATACCGTACTCTAACTGTTTGCTGAGCTGTTTCTTAGGCTAGTTTTTTTAAATGTGTGTGCGTGTAACCATTTTACGAATTTTCCAAACAAAGATTAATGAAGTCTAAAAACCAGCAGTGGTTTTTCAGGTGTGACCGAGCAGATAGAATACATTAAGACAAACAGAAAAATTGTGCTGGAAGGGAGTTTTGGAAATGTTATTACCTCGACTATGAAATGAGAGTATCTCAGCAACTCTCACTGAGTTGAATAGCTGCTGAATAGCTGATTTGCTTTTAAGTCATGTTTTTTTATAGCCAACAACTTACACTGCTTTACTTACATGTGCAATTATTTATTCAACAGTGACATCCAATGGCACAATTAAAAATCCAAGCCTTTATCACAGATCTTAATGAATTTTAAAATGAGTATTAAAATTATTAGTACGAGAATACTGACTGAGGAAAGATATGCTACTTGACTCACACATTTCTACATCTCTTTTTTTTCTGTCTGCCCGTGTTTGGTTCCCAATGCATCACATTGAGCCACTCCTCAGATCAGGTTGACTGATGGCCTTGTGAAGGAAGCAGGGAAAGTGGCAGCCAGATAGCCAAGGGACGCCGGGGACGCTTCTGGGCAGGACCTTTTGTTGGGTACCTTCCCAGGCGAGGCACACTGATGCCATCCGTACAGTGTCACATGTAATCGGCAGCCTGAGACGACTGGGATCATCATTTCCCTTTTACTGACAAAGCAGCTGAAGGACAGGAGAGGGAGGTAACTGACCAGGAACACACACAAGGCAGAGAGGAGAGAGGGGACAGGGCACGGATCCAAAGTCAGAGTCCCCGGTGACTCTGGCTTTCCTGCCTTCTTTAATTTAAAACCAAAATGATGCCCTTTGTCCTCCAAGTAAAGGGCAGAGTTTGACAAAAATCCATAAAAAGTCAAAGACAGAAGATTTAACACATGAGTTTATTTTATATCATAGGTATAAAAACCTAGCACGGAACGTAATAAAAAGAAGCAACTCAGTGACTGTTAGCTGAGCTCAGGAGTTCGTAGACCAGCCTGAGCAAGAGTGAGACCCCATCTCTACTAAAAAATGGGAAAAGTGGTCGGACATTGTGATGGGGATGTCCGAGGAGCTGCTCAGGAGGCTGAGACAGGAGGATCGCTTGAGCCCGAGAACTTGGGGTTGCCATGAGCTGTGATGATACCACAGCACTCTACCTCAGGGCAAAGGAGTAAGACTGTATCTCAACGAATAAAAAAAATGAAAGAACTGTTAGCTGTTACTACTATCAAAGCTAATGTTCCTCATTTAAGACAAATGGAGGCAGTCCCCTTCCATCCGACATTTGTCTTTTCTTATGGACTCCCCTGTGGATATTCTTCCTAAATATCTATTTCTCTCCATACCTATGAGAGCTGCCTTAGTTCCAGGAACCATCATTTCTTGCGAGGAAAATGGCAGAGTCCCCTTCTTACTGTGTGAACTTGGGAAAGTTCTCTATCCTTTCCAGAGATGCAATTTAGGGGCTTTATCCCAGTGAATCGAACTGTGTGCCTCAGTCTCCTCAGCAGTACAATGGGGATAATCGTACACCCACCTGGTGTGATGATTGTGAAGTGTAAATGAGTTAATACAGGTAAAGTACGAGGAGTCAGACCTGACGCACAAAGACCACAATGAATGGCAGTGTTTATTATTGTTGTTGCTGTTACATTTAACTCCCATCACCCCCAGGAGAGCTCATGAAAGTTGTTAACCTTTACCATTTCTAAACTCAGTCAGACTCTAGAATTCCTACAATCTCTTAGCCAGGGTGGTTGCAACAGTAGATTCAGAATCTTTTCTTACTGATCAGTCTGCAGAAAGAGATGTAGTAATCAGATCTTAACATTGTTAAGTGGCAGCATATTACAGTGGTTAACAACACAACCTTGAGAGCGTCTGTGCTGTTACTTTTGAGGTAGATCTGGGAAAGTTTTATCACTGCCCTAAGTCTCTATTTCCTCATTTGCGAATTGGAGGACAACGTTGACCTCATAGGACAGTTGGGAACGCTTCACGAAGCATGCAAGGGCCAGGCACGAACACGCTTGGCAATTTATTGGTTGATGTCATCATTATTATTTCAGATGTTTGCTATCCTACGGAGGTACTTATTTTGTAATATGTCGTTGCTTTCTAGTTTTTTGAGAAAGTTGAGGAATCGGGTCTGGAATCTGAAGGAATTTTTCGACTTTCAGGATGTACTGCCAAAGTCAAGGTACTGAATGTTTTCTCCCTTCCCAGTTAGAGTTCTAAGCTAGCCAGACCCAGTTCATATGAACGTCAGGTGGGGAGCTCTTGGTTTTTGTTTATTGGATTCTATCTCTACCTGATATTCCTTGGTACCTAGGATTAAATATTTGTTTCCTGATCCCAGGTTGTTTAAAATAAAACTACAACAATAATAAACTAACAACAGCGAAACAACATATCAATTCCCCATCAAAAATTGCTGCTTTAGTTTGGAAACTGTGAGATGTCCCATCACTGTTTTGGGGCTTAAATACTTAAGTTTGTAACTCACTGAATCAATATTACATGTACATAAGCCCTTATATTTCCAGCGTCAGTTGCTTTAAACTTAGAAGCAATCTTTGGCTCTCCTTACAGTGAAGTTCTTGCAGGGATTTGTAGCAACGGCCATAACTACTAGAACACCCGGGCAGCCGTTCTAAAACCCAGTTCCGTCTACGGTGATGTTGGTGTCCAGAGAAAACCGCCTGTGCGGTATGAATGCTTTCCCTTTGCTTTCTTACTTCTGTGAGGCGGCCAACCCTACAATACAGCAACGGAAAGAATCGTAGAAAAGGCAGGCTTTGCTCCTAAGTTTCCAGCGAACCACCCCACTGAGTGTACTGGCCACGTACACAATGGCGGGTTCATTCCTGCTGGGGGATCACTCCGTGGCCTGTGGACCTTTATCCTGTTTGAAATGACGAATCCCTTAGAAAAAAGTCTCAAGGTGAGAAGTGAGGGAAAAATGAATTTGGTAGTGTTTGGAACTACAAAATGGAAATGCATAGAGGCAGCAAAGCATCTCTTTGTTAATTCCTTTGGTACACGTTTTGGGAAATTCTGTTTGTATCAGAACTTGGGGGTTTTAGATAGAAGTGCGACGAGTTCTTCTAAGTGGAAACTGAGAATAAATAGGCTGTGTCTGTCGGATCTTCCAGAGAGCAGATGCTGAGACAGATGAGGAGCAAAAAAGGGTGATGGAATAGTGCTTCTGAAATGTCAAGGGGCAGGTAGTGGGGTTGGGCAGGGCGAATGCAGGACAAGGGGCAAGTCTGACAGTTCCTGGCATGGAGGACCCAGGCCCCGGCACCACGCCACACTCCGCACTCCACTGCCGCTTCCTGCCAAGAGCAAGGCTGAGGCAGATCCAGAAGTGGCGACAGCTGGAGGATCCACCACCTGGGCTTTGTGCAGCTGAATGCCAAGTCCTCCTTTGAGGGGAGATCAGAGATATTCCCAGGGGCATTAGGGATTAGGGCACATGGGAGAGTTATGAGTTACGAGATTAGAGTTGGCTAAATCCTGGCACAAGTTCATCTGGAAGGCAGGCAAATTTCCAATGGCTCTAAATTTCCAAATTGAATCAGCTTTTTGTTGTGGTCTCTCATATGTTTGATTCTTACATGGGCTTTTGAATAAATGTATACTAAATCTGAGTATGAAAGCCAATACTTACGTTGGTTAAATCTTTAGTCGTATCTGTAGAGTTGAAAACAAAAGTGAAATCAGAGAAGTGAATGTCCTACTCAGATTCTATCTCTTGAAACCTGTCTCTGTAATTGGAAAACCGTATCTGAACATATTCTTACTGGTTCCTGGGGGTGAGGGGGGTGGGGGTGCAGATATACTTGGAAAATATAATGCATCTGACTTAAAACCACTTTTCCTAAATCCCCCAAAGGAGAAATCATCATAGAACATTTCTTGAGGGCACGACGTTTAGTGTCATAGCAAAAGTTACTTTTCTTTAGCTCATTTTTGGCTGAAAAAAATGCATATCAATGGCTAGAAATTCCTTCAAAATGTCCTTATAGGCACATGCATTTTTGAATCACACTTAGGTCAAAGTCTCTTTGTCCCCTAATCAGTTGCATGTAGTTTCAGCCGATTTATTTCATTGCTTATTAGTGTGGAAAATGTAAACCAGATGTTGTCATGGTTTGAGCTCCAAGAAAGCTAATATGAAAGAAAGCTGGGCCGGTGAAGACAGACAGGGAACTATACAGTTGGAAAGGCCTGGAAATGTGAGGTGTCAGAGGGGTCTTTCTGTCTCTCCTTTATTCAAACTTTATACCATCCTTTTTTTTGTTTTGTTTTTGGTAATTCATCTGCTACTAAAAATTCTGTTATCATGATCCTCAAATTGTGCCAGTGGATAACACCAAGGCTGTGGCTCTTGGAACAGCCCGGCCAGGCTGTGTGTTTTCAGTGCTGGGTAGGACGACCCGGTGAGGAAGCTGCTGGTTTTAGCCGAGCAGGGAACAGGCCACTACAGAGCCACACGTCCCACAGCTATGGCCTCAGCTCATTTGGAACCAATTTAATGCTTTAACGTTTCCTATGGTTTTCTTTTCAAAAATGACAGAAATTTGTGCCAAACACGAGGGAATCTATTTTATGGAAGGAGGCCGACTGACACGCAAGGTTTTCTCTTCTCACTGGTTTTGGTCATTTGCAGGCTGCGCCGTTCTGTAATTACATGACCTGACTTGTTGGTTTCCCTCCCTGAGCCTAGTGGAAGCTGCTGGTTTGCATGTGTATAAAGCCATCTGGAAACTGAAGGAGCGTTAGTGACATGAGTCCCTGACCCTTGCTTAGTGTTCTCATTAATAATAGACAGAAAAACACAACTTCCTTAACCTCTAAGTGCTCCCGGTCTATGGCAAGGTAAGGTCACACCTGGATACATAGTTTTGCATTTAGAACTACTGATGAAATGTCAGCTCACTTCAAACCCAAAAGAAGATGATCTTTCTTGGAGCGTTGCGCTATACTGGCCATCCAGACGAGATGATGTGGTGTTAGTACCCAAATCGGCACACCACGTATGCATGGGGTCCCCATAGTAATGACACTGCAGGCTGGAACAGACCCAGAGGAGAGAGGCGCAGGCATCACTGAGTGCGGCCCATGTGGCCAGCCCTGCTCTGGGCGCTTTCCATGGTGTTACTGATTTACTCTCGGGAAGGCTCGTTTCCATATCCCCCACTGTACGCTGAGAAGGTTGAGGTACACACCATGCCACTGGTCAGGTGTAGCATGGGGACAAAAGCGTAAGGCATCCGGTTGTAGTGCCCGCCCTTGGCTCTGGCACCGTGTTGTCCATTAGCTCTGTGGTCCCGGTACCCGTCAGTGGGCTGTTAGGAGCAGGAGGTGAGTGTGGGAGTACAGCTTCGTCTGTATTTACAGCCGCTCCCAGGGCTCTTCTCACTGAGTCAGCTCCCGTCAGGCCGACAGCGGCATTAGATTCTCAGTCGAGGGTCTAGGTTGTGTGCTCCTACCCCCCATCTGTGGAAAAACTGGTCCCTGGTGCCAAAAATGGTTGGGGACTGCTGCCTTGGCTGACGGGAGACCAGGCACAGGTTAGAAAGACAGTCACATTGGTGTTTCCAATGAGTTCCTTTGGCTGAATTACATGGGAATGAATTTGAATTCTCTTGTCCGTGCTTCGTGCCCATTTAGAGAATGCTGTCCCCTTTGCTTGGCCACGGTGACACCGGGCAATGGGTAGACAATGTTTGGGGCTCCTCCTGTTCCCTATTAACAGCACCCCTGTTGGCCAGTACAGCTGGGGACTTCCTTGGACATATCTCTCCCCGGGCTCCTGCTCAGTCCACTGCTGAGTCGTGAGCATCTTCGCTCCTCAGCCTTTCTTAATGCCTCCTCTTCTTTCTCTCCTCCAGCTGCTTACCCAGCTCCCTCCCTGCTTAGCTGTCAGCAGACACGGTGCCTCTTACCCTCCCCTGCCCAACCCGGGCCGAGCTCCACACAGCCCCAGATCACTTTCCCATCCGGCTGTCAGGGAAGATAGATCTGCCCTTGCAGTCCCCGTGCTTGGAGATGTGCCAGGTCGCCTCGCTGCCTGCAGGGTGAGGTGTGGCCCCGAGGCCGGCAGGGCTGCCCGCAGGCTTCCTCCTTGCCCAGTGCTCTGGCACCCCTTCTTTCTCCTCTTCCCTGGAACGCTCCTCTGCAGTCCTCAAGACTTGGCCCTAGCAGGGCTCAGCTCCCGTTTTTTGTGGCTTCATAGCACCAGTGCATGACCTGATAGCCTTTGCTCCCTGAATTAGTATTGTCCGGTCATTAAATCGTCCCATCCACTAGACTGCTCGACGCTTCCAGGCGGGAGACCGAGCTCGGCACCGCCTCTCTGCAGAGCCCAGTCTGCTGCTGTCTCTTTTATTCTGGGAAGAACTTCATATATATGCCTAAGGCTTCAGAAAGTGTGTTAATCAGCCAAGGATTGCTGGGTAGCAGTAGTGCTCCTGTAACACTGACAGCTTCTCCAGTTATAAGGAAATCTCCTTTAATGCCGTCCAGAGGGGCCAGTGCATGGATCAGAATCACGTGCGTCTGTGCCAGGGCCCTGCATCTCATAAGCTCTGCAGGCCGTGAGAGCACTTGTGTTTGGCTGGGTAATGAGCTGACCCTCGTTAGGAAAAGGTCAGATGTACAAACTGATTCTGGCTGTGCGGGCTTAAGGCCAGAAGAATTAGGCTTCTCATGAGAATGAATCTGAGCCCTTTAAAGAATCCGAGGGTCTTCAGAGTTTCCTTCCTCAGTATCCTTTGTGGGACACGTGGTACCAATCAGGAGACTTCCAGTAACTGCCTGGTATTATAGGTAAACTTTGTAGTTCAAAGGAGCAGCAGAAAATGACTTTGACTTTGAAAAAGAAACAGGGAATGTGGGTGGCATTGATAATCAGATGAATTAATAATGTAAGATTTGTAAGCTGAGTAGAACTTGCAGAGGCTTAGTGATTTTTTTTTTTAAGTATTTGCACAGTGTTCCAAACCTTCCGGAGGACTGGGTGGGCCTGCAAACATGTGGGAGATGTGTGTGTGTCCTGGAATCAAACCTGGTTGTAACCGAGCCAGGAAGGTATCATTGGGCTGTGTGTTGCAGCGAGGTCAGTTACGTGAGTGGGATTATTTCTCATTCTGTATGTGAACAGCTGAGAGGCAAGCCTTCTCCATCTACTTTATAAATAGAAGACAGGACGGCAGAAAGGACTATGAAAAAGAGGGGGAATTGGAGGCTTTGTGAAAAACTAGCAGCGCATGTATCATGTGGGAATTGTGTGATTTTGCCAAATCCCCAGAAAGGAAACTATTATCTCAGCGGAGAACTTTTACATTTGTGTAGAATTAGAAAATTATGTCAAGATTAACATTACTCTAAAAATATTTTAGAAAATAACTTCTAAAGATTTACTTGTGAATAGCTATTTCAATCCCCCGAATCATGTTGGGGAAAAAAGAAAGAAAAACTCTCAGAAGATACTGCCTTAGTCTATTTGCAAAAATAGTTTGTGTGATGATAGTTTTCAAAGGGGAATAAGGAGTAAGGCGGTAGAAACTCCCTGAATATTCACTGTTTTCCTTGATTTGCAGCACTACCGTGAAGAACTGGATGCCAAGTTTAATGCTGATAAATTTAAATGGGACAAAATGTGCCATAGAGAAGCTGCAGTGATGTTGAAAGCATTTTTCAGAGAACTGCCCACATCTCTCTTCCCCGTGGAATATATGCCTGCCTTCATTGCTCTGATGGAAAGTAAGTGGAAGAAGTCGCAGGTGCACAGACACTAAGATCTAAGTGACAGCAGCACAGATGTGTGAGTGAGTGTGATCACATATAGATCCGCCATTCCCTAACGATGGCTGGCTAAATATTCAGTCACCTATTAACATGCTTCTATATTTAAGTCTGGGAGACATGAGGTAGGCAGTTTTGTAATCATTAAAAGGTGGAGGGATTTACAGAAAGACCAGGCTCTTGAGATTTGAATTCCTGCATGACCATCTGTTAGCCATGCAATCAAACTTTCTGAGCTTCAATTGCTGCATCTGTAAATTACAGAAAATAATGACTTGTCAGCGTTGCTGTGGGTATTGAACAAAGTCATCTAGAAGAGTGCCTGGTGTGTAATCGTCCATCAAAAAATACGAGGTCTCTCTCTCCCTTCCTTAAATCTGAGCCCCTGGGTCTGATGATGCAGCGTGGAATAAATGCCACACAGAAGATTCTTTGTCCCTGAAAATAACGATATCACATGGTTTCTGAAATGACGAGGTCACATAGATTAGGTTTTAAGTGAGGTGCTGGGTAAAAGCATAGAGACTTTAAAGCATGTGTTGAACTTGGCAGTCAAGGACTATTTGGTGTGGTTTGGGCATAGGGTTGAATATTGTAGAGGATATGGCAGGAAAAAAATGCAGAGAAATAGAGGGAGGCTAGATAGTGGGGGTCTTAATTAATACCCTAGGAAGTTCAGGGTCACAAACCTAAGTGTGTACAAGCATGTTGAGTAAACGGTGATTCTACACGGAGAGGAAAGGGCTGTAGCCAAGCTGAGAGGACATGTCCTATCTAGAGAGATCACCACTGCCCGGCTCTAGCTAATGGCTGCCATGTCAACTAAATCCTGGCATTAATGGACTCTTTGAAATAATTTTTTTTGATTTGTCTATTTTTTAAAGAAGTGAAGTCTCACTCTGCCCAGGCTGGAGCACAGTAGCTATTCATAGGCACAGTCACATTGCAACACAACCTCAAAATCCTGGGCTCGAGGGATCCTCCTGCCTTAGCCTCCCGAGGAGGCGGATTTGCAGGCCTGTGCCCATCTGTTTGAAAATGTCAGCCACAGATTTAACTTTTAAACTGCTGTGTGAGCTTAACAAGTGCTCTCTGTACCTGCCAGTTGACAGCCTGCTGCAGGTTGGCGAGAAGTATAAACTCTTTAAAACCAAAATGGAAGAACATAGTAGATCCTCAGCTGAATGACAAAATCTGCCCTAAAAATGTGTGGGTTCGAAAGTTGTGAAATTTTTAACTAAATCAGATTCACAAAATAATGTTTTATGTCTTCAAAGAAGAGAATATGATAGCAAGGCAGCATATTCTTTCTTTGTAAGATTGTTTTCATTTTATGAGGAAAATTTAACTGAGAAAAAGGAGAGTTGCAGATCCCCTTCATTCATTTCTTACAATACTGTCTTCAGTATTTTTTTTTTCAGTTCTAGAATTTCCAGTTAGTGCTTTTAAAATATTTTCGATTTACCTACAGACAGTCCTATTAGCAAAGGACTGATGTGAAGGATTTTCCTTCACGTCGCTGAGCATGGTCATAATCCCTGGCTCAGAGTCCTGATCCGCGAGTTCCAACCCCTGGGCCAGCTCAGGTTTGCTTTCTGCCTTCTTTGACAGTGGGCCGCACTTTTCTGTTACTTTGCATGTCAAGTAAATGTCAAGTCTATTTTGAGCATTATGGATATTATGTTGGAGACTCTGGATTCTGTACTATTTCTCCAAAGAGTGTTGTTTGGTTTCTTTTCTTGTGGTGGTTGTTTCAAGCAGGCATTGTGCTTGGCTGGACTCCAATTGCCAGGGATCTTTTGGACAGCAGTTCAACTCTCTGCTCAGTGATTAAATCCTTTGCTGTGTTGCTCCCACGCGCATGGTCTGTGGGTTAGCCAAAGGTTTGGGTGGGGTTGATTCCAGGATTAGGGCCTTCTGTCTTTGGATCTCCCCTTTCTGGAATTCTCCCCTTAACTTTCCAATGGGGTGTGGTTACCACGAGCCCTGTCTTCTGGTTGTTCAGAGCAGAAAGACTGGGGTTTTCTTTTTTGTGTTCAACTGCCCTAGGCAGCACTGTGTCCTGACGTCAGAGTGAAACCAGAGACTGGGACACTCTCCCAGTGCCATGTCCTAGTTTCAGATGTCCAGTCCTTTCCTAAGCATGCCTGCTGCTCACTGTCCACAGCCTCAGGGAGTTGTGCTCTGTGCTTTGCGTGGAGAATGCGGTCCTCTTCTGCATGGTTGATCTGGTAGGACCTTACTCAGCAATACCAGAAACAGAATGCCTTTTTGTGTTGTTTCGTTTTCGAAGTAAAAAAAAAAAACTCCACAAGATTTTCTGGGAAGTTTGCTCTCTGGAAAATATGCCGCGGAATTATTAATTGCAGTTGATCTGTGATTTGTATGCTGAGCAGTCTATCAGCGTGAACCGCTGCCACAGGGGTGTCTGTGTTTGCTTCATTGGTATCAGGATTTACACACGGATTCCAACCTCCATTGCCAGGCCTGTTCAGAGAATCGCGTGTAAGACAGCTGTGGGAATACCAGCTTTCCTTACCAGCCGTGGTCCCTGCCAGCCTGTGGTCAGGACCCTTCAGTGAAAGGAGAGGAAAGGGTTCCCAAGGAGTCCTGTTTCTCTGCATGACTTCGAAAGTGAAAAAATACTATATTGCAGGTGATTGGTTTGATACCAGTCAACTCTGCAGGAAGCCCAAGGTTCTGGCTGGCTACCAGTAGGAAACAATTGCCTTTTTTGCCACCTAAAGTAAGCTCTGGTTGTAACGAGATTTTGTGAAGGGGGAATTTGTGAACACGTGCACTTGTGTGTTTAAGCTGTCTCCCTTCGTGGTCTAAAATGGAGACCACGTAAATGGAGACCAGTACGTGGAGAACGTACTGTCTTTCCCACTAGTGTAATTACTTTCCCTTTTCAACCTTGATCTAAAATATTGTCCATAAAAGTAAAGGACTAACGGTTTATCAGTGAAGCCTTAGATACTTCCACGAAAAGCTTAATAACTTTCTGGGAAAATAATGACTGCAAAAAAAAAAAAGAATGCTCTCAACTAGGATGAAGTAAATGAATTAACTGTAAAACGATTCACCACAGAACAGCAGAGGGCCAGTTTTCTGAGTGCACTGAAAATGGATTATTTGCCAAATTAGATTTTTCATTATAGGGAACTTCATAATTCTCTGAAGTTGATGGAAATACAGAAGTACCAAACCTGTATCTACATGTCTTGGTTTTTCTTGCAGAGGTTTCTTTGGATTGCGTTGGAAGATCAGAGACAGCCCTCAGCCTGCAGTTTACAGAATATTGTTCCATCTGCTCCTGGGTACTTTGCACTGAGACATGCTCTTAATAGGGCCTGTTATTCAGGCAAGCTCATGTCTTTGTGTATTAGCCGTGTTCAGTAAACCTGGGACCTGTGCCATTTTAGTTTACAGACTGGACACATGAGTATCTAAAAATCCACGTGTGGGTTTTTCTGAGACAATAGGATCCCGTCGTATAAATGCTCCTCCCACTGTTGCTTCATTGAACAGTTGTATACACTGGCCGTCCCTGACCTGGCCGCCTGTCACAGGAGTGTCCCACTATCAAGCTCAGTTATAATAACTTTGCAGGTGGCTGCCTGACTGCCTTCCAGTCATTGACTCTAAATAGATTTTCCATCACCTTGAGAACTCCCCAGGGATTCCAGAACATTACACTTTCCTCCAGGAATTCCCCGCCAAGAAACCATTTTAAGGAGAACACAGAAACCAAGGAAAGTCTGGATTCTCTGGTGAATCCTGAGTTTCCAGCACAGCTGAGTGCACTGACGCTCTCAGAATAACCGGCAGCCCTCTGGCGCCATCTCGTGTCATCATGAAGGAATGAAATCGTTAACAATCTCCCAAAGGCCAAACTAGTCACCTTCCCTAAATGTCCACGGAAGATCTAGAATAATACAGGAGCCTACACAGAAAGACAGGATGTATGGCTATTGTCTTGAATGTATATTTATTCATCTTACCGTCACAACACTCCTGCGAGGTCTGTCTGATGACCATTCCCACTTCACAGATAATAAAGCCACAGGGGTGTAAATAACCTGCCTGCAGCTACACCGTGACTAAGTGGTGAATGCAGGATTTGAACCCGGTTCTAGAATCCATGCTCCAACCATTACACTTTGGTGCCTCGTTATGTAGACGCAAAGTTTATTTTCTCTTGAGTCGAACTTAGGTTTTCTCTTCTCTTTATGGTATAAAAGGAAGGCAGGGTTTGTGAAAGTACTTCAAAAAGGGAACATGGTGCAGATTCAGAATTGGTCGGAGCATCTCGCCGGCCACCTGCCTTGACAGTGGCCCTGTGGGACGTCAGGGGGGAGCTGATAGACGGAGGCTCCTGTGCAAGTGAACAAATTGACATTGTTGGGCACAAAACCCGAACCCTTAGCACTGGAAGCTGTCAGGAGCCCTCCTGTGCTACCAGATGCTAGCAAGGAATGCTGTCAGAAAGCATCAGTGTGATGTGAAATGTATGATGATTTCTGTTTTCCCGTTAGGAGGGCCTCACGTCAAAGTGCAGTTTCAAGCCTTGCACCTCATGATCATGGCGCTGCCTGATGCGAACAGGGACACAGCCCAGGTACGTCCTGCCGCCCTCGCGCTCTGCCACTGGCTCTTTCTGCTCAGAGGAAATGGCTCACGTGGAGAAACGGGAACAGACACGGCCACTCCCTGAGCCACCGTGCAGGCGGCAGACACACTGCCTCTGCCAGCCCCCCCTGCCATGCCCCTCGACAAGAAGCAACGGAGATCTTCAGACATTTACGTTTCGTGCGTTCCATTCGTTCAAGAAATACTAAGTGTCTGCCCTGGGCCAGGCACTGGGTGAGGTGAAAGCAGGAGGAGAGGCCTGAGCAATGTCCCAAGGAAAGGGGACCTTTGTAACCTGGAAGATAAAACACTCTGTGACTTGATCCTCAGCTTCCTGCTACAGTTTGGGGTAGGAAGGTGGCAGAAAGGCGTCTGATGAGCGCCCATTGAAATCACTAATATAAAGGAAATTTCTAAAATGTTCGTGTCTTAAAATTTATGAAGATAGTTTAAGTAATTCTAGAATTTCAGAATTTTAGAAATCACCTGATAGAATCTGCTCATTTTAAAGATTGGAAAAATATAGCCCAGACCACTGGTTTCTCCACTATGACACATAATAGAACATTTCGTAGAATCATGTTCCACAGTTCTTCTTCCCAGATATCCCTTTGTTTATTTTCAATTCATATCTTTGCTGTATTGAAGTTTCTCTTGCTGTTTGGATAATGGTTACAGATGGAATAGGAAATTTGTTGTAAGTATAGCAGGTATTTGGAGTCTTTGAAATGAAATTGAGATGAGTTGGAAAGAGCCTATAATTTGGAGGCTGGTAAACAAAGCAAAGATGGTCTTAGAGCCACTGCTCGCCAGACAGTTCAGTGGAGGGAGGATCTTTCCTCCTACACAGTGGGAAGATCTACACCAATTATAATAGATGTCAATTATATTCTGTCCTCCAGGCAGAGATGGGGATTAGCCACGGCATCAAAATGTCTAATGTAATTCAGTAGTTTTCCAAAAGCCATAAATTTATTAGCGTGTTTTTTGGCTTTGTCTAAACAATATTCTTTTGTCAAAAAAAACCCCGTCTGGTATCAAATATGTGAGTCAGAAATGTCATCTATCCTGCCATATAACAGAGAATACAGAAATTATCAAATAATTGAATATACTTCCTTTTTTAAAATATCAAATAAAATTTTTTATTGTTTGGGATTCATTGAAGGAACAAAGAATTAGGTTACACTGATTGCATTTGTGAGATAAAGTCCCTCTTACAATTGTGTCCCACCCCCAGGAGGTGTACCATATACGATGACACCCCCCCAATAGATTTCTAAGAAAAGATTCCCCCCAACACATCACAGGAATGATGAACATGTTGTACACGCAAACACACATATACACACACACTTCTTTTTCCTTTCTATATTAGGACTGGACTTAACATTGAAGCTGGCATAGTGTAGAGGTCAAGAACTCTAGCTCAAGAGTTGGCCTCCTTGTTCAGAATCTGGCCCTGCCACTTAATTAATTGGTACTGGTCAAAGTTACTTAGTCCCTCTCTACCTCAATTTCCTTCTCTGTAAAATAACAATAACGGCGCCCACCACATAGGGTTTGGCGGGATGAGTGAACATGTGGTGTAAAGTACTAAAAATAAAGCCTGGCTTGTAATAAACCCTCAAGTAAATATTAACTGTTACTATTCTGTGCTATACATTTTCTCATTACAGATACTATATAGTAGAGTTTAAACTTGGAAAACCAGAGTACATATTTTTGAGAACTCTGTCCTCTTGGTTAATTTCAGTAGATTTTGATAAGTATCTTAGTATCATGGCTCAGCAAACTTTTATTATTAAGCTTCCTCTAATCTGGTTTTCTTTCTTTGTTTCTTCTTTTTTTTTAATGCTTAGAGAAGCTGCATATAAACATTTGCCTTTAGCTGGCCGAAAATTTCAAAATTGAAAAACAATAGAAAAATAGCACTCAAAACGTACATTTTTTGATATTTCCATTGAGTTTCCATTTGGGCTGAGGAGTGAAGAGATACTTATGTTATTTAAATGAGTTTTCCTTTCCCTTGGAAACAGTAACTAGTTTTCAACAGTCATGCTTAAGTTGGGGGCGTTTGTCATAATTACTTTGATTTCTTCGCAACAAAACCACCTTTTGTGTTGGTTGAGCTGCAGTGTTCTCTCTTTCTGGTTTATATTTAATATTTGTCAAACTTGTTTAGGATAAAGAAAATAAGAAAATGAAAACAATGATTTATAAAGACTCTAATGTCATAAACCCCGTAAAAATGAAGCTATTACTTTTACGAAGCAGACAATTGAATGAACTGCTCATATTTCTTCTTACTGCTTTTAAGCAATTTAAGGGGAAATACGGTACGAATGACCATTCTGTACTTCCGACAGTTCTGTGGCACGGTGACTGAGTATAAAGTGAGAATATAGTGATTAGTGGTGCTTTTTGATCGTTTACCAGCATGTGACACAATGCTGTTTCCTGTTAGGCCCTCATGACATTCTTCAATAAAGTGATTGCCAATGAATCCAAAAACCGAATGAGTTTGTGGAACATTTCTACCATCATGGCACCAAACCTCTTCTTCAGTAGAAGCAAACATTCCGATCATGAAGAATTACTGTTAGCAAACACTGCAGCCCACATCATCCGCCTGATGCTGAAGTACCAGAAAATTCTGTGGAAGGTGAGTGACAGTGGCAGGCTCTCCTGGGATGTCCACGACTCCAGGCTCAAGCAGTTCCCTTGTAGGAAACGTGGGAAGAGACTCCCAGGGTGCTGCGTCCTCGCTCGTTCTGTAAGAGCCACTGTCATGTTTTCTCTTCCAAACAGAATCCTGCTCAGTCTTGTCTAAGCTTTCCAAGGACACATGCCACCGTCCTGGTTCCAGGATGCTGAGTGACTGGAAGGCATTGTTGTAACGGAGGACAGAATCCACCAGGGAGCTTTCATTCAAGTGTTGCCCTCTACTCAAAGCGATTTTTCTTCTCCAGGTTCCATCTTTCTTGATCACCCAAGTGAGAAGGATGAATGAAGCCACCATGTTGTTGAAGAAGCAGCTTCCAAGTGTGCGGAAGCTGCTCAGGAGGAAGACCATAGAACGTGAGGTGAGGACGGCGAGGGCAGCAGGCCTCCCTGCCCAGATGGCCACTGCTCAAAGGGGGACACCAGGAGTTTGTAACTTAGAACCAAAACTGTCTTGTGACTTCCAACAGTGTGGAATAGTGCGTCTGTAGCAGAGTCCCAAGGTCCTTCCGTGTGGTTGCGTTATGTGCTGTGGCGTGAAAGTTCTTGAAATGTCTCTATCGTGAAGATTGTTTGACCTTGAGTCCTCACCCGAAAGCCTCGCAAAAGCTGGACAGTCTGGTGCCGGGGTGTCTAGTACAGAAGGAAGGTTGCTTTAGGGATCAGATAATAACATTAATAGCTGATCTCAGGTTGTTTAGTGTAAATTCATCACACTCCAAAAAATTTGGAATTTTGTTATTTGTGGGGAGATACATAATGGAAAGAGATTTTAGAAGAATTGTCTTTATTGCTTTTATTTAACTTGAGCATGACCACAAATGCCAGGCCTTGCATTCAGACTGGGGCAGGATGCAGACACCTGCAATTCACTTTGTTCTGTTCTTTTCTTTCTTTTTCCTTTTGTTGAGACAGCATCTCACTCTGTTGGCCTGGGTGGAGTGTCATGGCATCATCATAGCTCACAGCAACCTCAAATTCTTGGGCTCTAGAGATCCTCCTGCCTCAGCCTCCCAAGTAGCTAGGACTGTAGGCAACCACCTCTACCCCCAGCTAGTTTTTCTATTTGTAGTAGAGATGGGTCTCTCTCGCTCAGGCTGGTCTCAAACTCAGCTCAACTGATCCACCTGCCCACCCTCCCAGCGTGCTAGGATTACAGGTGTGATCCACTTGCCCAGCCTTTCCTATGATTATTTTTAACCTGTTAGCACTGGTCAAATTCCAAGTTAGGCAAGATAAAGGCAGATAGGTAAGAACAAATAATGAGAATTCTTTGCGAGCAGGTCTATTCTGCTCCCTCCCTCTGGTGCCTGTGCTGGGAATTCAGCCTGTGATTTTCAAGGCTATCACTGGATGGGTAAAACATGAGTTAAAATGATACAACAGCTATTTCTTTTACCTATGCATTCCCCTGCTTGCAGCCTCTGAGTTAGTAACCAGAATTCTCTGAAAAAGTCAATACTGATGGTTTTTGCCACTTTGTGTCTTTCACGGGGGGCCGGACCTTTGGGGTGTCTTACTGTTACTTTCACCTAGAAAACATCAATGGCCTGAGTATGGTATGTGTGGAGCCGGAGCCCAGGTCAGGTCGCCCTTTGCCAGTGACTAGCCGTATGAGCCTGGGAAAATCAGATTTCTTTCTTTGAGCCTCTGTGTTCTTATAAGTTTGGGGGAAAAGCAGTGTTATATCTATTTCACAGAGTTGTCATTTGGATTAAATCACGAAAGGTATGTGTAAAGCACTTTCAAAACTGTACACTGCTGTATATGAACGTCATTTATTTTAATGTTTTAATTGTAAATAAAAGCAAGATAGAATTCAAAGGTTATAAATACTATGGAAACAACGCTTGATACAGAAATAGTCTTCCTTTAGTTTTATTGAGCTATACAGTGGTTTTCATTCTTCATGTTCATTGTAATAGTTCATTAACAAGTTAGAAATTCAAAAGTTAGGAAAGACGGCAGAATAAAAATTAAACAACTCTGGCTTCCTGTTTTGGGGCCAGTACTGTCACCAATAACAGGGCCGTGTGCACAGGAACTTGAGACGTGCTCTGTGCACATACAAGCGATATGTGCTTCTCCCCCTTTCACAGGAATGTAGTGTGCAGGAGACACCGTCCTGTGTCCTGCTTTACTGACACAGAAATCAGAGAGATTATTCCCTATCAGTCTACAAAACCTGCTTATTTTTATGATATTCCATAGACACCCAATAATTTGAGTCATCTCATATTGTCCAGCAGTTAGAGTGTGTGCAATCTTGTGTTATTATAATGTCTGCTTCCGGGAATAAGTAATACACACACACACACACACACATATGTAATTTTTAACAAATGAATATATTTTTAGGATACATTTATAGATATGAAATTGTTGGGTCAAAGTGCATAAGCATATTATAATTTGATAAATATCCCCATACAGTGTTTTCCATAAAAATTGCACCACTTTGCACTTCCGAAAGCAGAATACACTTGTTCTTTTCAACATTAATCCTAAAGACTAATTGTGTTTCCTTTAGATTACAAGCCCCAAGACTTCAAAGGTACTACAAAAATCACACTCTTCAAGAAGAATGGTAAGGAAACAAAGGATTTCCTTTCTCTCTGAACTGTTAACACCCCACATGGTATTCTTTGGATTCTGCGTCCCTGTGCTCGTGTACAATGTGGGTCATGATCTATCCTGCAAACTTGACATTTTCAGCGTGGCACATGAAGGAATCAGTGGTACAGGGACTCTACCAGGGATGCCTCCAAACGTGTGCTGAGGAATTCTGCACACAGCTGTAGAAAGTTCTAGGGTGAAAGTGATTATTATGATCATAGGTCCAATAATGACAAGAGCATGGAATTTACCTTCTAAAATAGTGGTTCTCAAACCACAGGAACTGTCCTAAAGGGCTGCAGCATTAGGAAGGTTGAGAACCACTGTTCTAGAAACTTCTAGGAGGGGAGGGACATGAGATGATCAAAGGAGTATTTTAGGAGTACAATTTGACTGCAATGAACCTGGGGGTCTGTCTCCTCCCAAACCCACGCCCCTCAGAATCGCTCCTGATGGGTTCTCATGGTTCTGATAATATTAGGAAAGTGCTATCAGAAATGATGATTTTCAAAAATTTTGTATTAGGGCTGACATAATAAGTTTCCATAAAAAGAGTGGCTTAAAACAATGGAAAGTTATAACCTCAAAACTCTGGAGGCTAAAATCTGACATCAAGGTGTCAGCAGGGTCGGGTCCTGCCTGTTTCTCGCCATCTCGGAGCCTGTGGGGATGTCCATGTCCTGGGCGTTTTTCAGCAGGTGGATTTGTCACCCTAATCTCGGCCTCCATTGTCACAGGGTTGTCTCTCTTGTGTGTCCGTGTCTATGTCATTTCTCTTAAAAGGACTCCAGCCACACTGTCTGAAGGGCCTTCCCTTTGAGCTCTAGTTTGACCTCCTCTTAGCTAATTATACCTTCAATGACCCTATTTCTAAATAAGGTCACAACCTCTTTTGGGGAGACACAGTTATTCTAGGCTAAGTGTGGCGTCAGTTCACGTAATCCTTACATCATGACAGCATTATTCTTTGAGAAGGTACAGATTTTAAAATGATTGCCTGAGGAGTAACCACATTCTCAGACAAATAGAAATTTGGCTGTTCTCCTCCTAAATTCAGAATTAATTAAAAGATTAAAATATTCAAACTTTTGAGAAAAAGGAATTTTCCAATCAATCCTAACAAAACAGAAATTTCTGTTAATCAGACAGCATCATTCTTTAAATATCCCATTTAGTTTTATCCCAGTTAGACTAAAAGAACAAAAAATGACTATTCCATTTAGCTGAAAGCATGGTTGTAGGTCCCTGGGCCAGTCAAGTCTTAGAAAAGGTAAGTCATTGTCCTCCCAACAGTGGCTCACGCTGGGCTCTGCTCAGTCTTGTCACACTTTGAGGGACCATGTTTCAAGTGCCCATGTGGAATTCAACCTGGGCTGGACCTTGATGGCCACTAAGTAAAGAAAGGGGGTATTTGGCTCAGTGCCTGTAGCTCAAGCAGCTAAGATGCCAGCCACATACACTGGAGCTGGCAGTTCGAATCCAGCCCAGGCCTTCAAACATCAATGACAACTACAACCAAACAATAGCCAGGCATTGTTGTGAGCACCTGTAGTCCCAGCTACTTGGGAGGTTGAGGCAAGAGAATCACATAAGCCCAAGAGTTGGAGGTTGCAGTGAGCTATGATGCCACAGCACTCTACTCAGGGTGACAGCTTGAGGCTCTATCTCAAAAAAAAAAAAAAAAGGAATAAAGTGAGTATTAGAGAAGCCATGTCTTCTAATTGATCCTTAAAACATTCAGAAACTTAAGCTTAAAATATCATAAAGTATTATAAAAAAGAATTCTGCTTAAAGTAGACTCATTTAGGACTTGGTTCAATAAGTACATTGACAGAAACGTTTGATTTCTGTCATAACCTAGTTTTATCCCTTTCATGATTCCAAGGCATTCTAGCAAGGCCTAATTATGTAGCAACAATAAAATCCCAGGCTGGTCTAGCCATAAGTGAGTCCGGGAACAAAAGGAAGAAAGCAGTGTTTCCTTCTGGTTGAATATGGGTCATGTTTACGCATTTTCCTAATTCAGAACACCACTGATTTTCGTGTCTCTTAAGTGCATCATTGAGCTGACATTCATCCCAGTTTGACAGAATGTACCAAATTTCTCCTCATTGGCAGTCTGACGTGCCGGAGGGAGTCATACGAGTCCACGCGCCGCTTCTCTCCAAGGTCTCCATGGCCATTCAGCTCAACAGTCAAACCAAAGCCAAAGACATACTGGCAAAGTTCCAGTATGAGAACAGGTGAGCACGTGTGAGTGGAAGTCCCTGCTCCAGGAAGATGCACCGTTCAGACGAGTAACTCTCCAGGAGTTTACAGATTGGGACTTCTGAAAAGTTAGAGCCTGTTACTTTGGAGACTTTATCAGTAAATTACTAAAGAGTAGAGAAAGAAATTAGTAGAAATAGAATTACCAATAACAAAAGCTGTTCTTCAAAGGAATTTCTACAAGTGGAAATTTTAATAGATATTGTATGTCTTGGGAAGTTCTTTTACTCAATGAAAGAGTCTTACCTTTTACTAGAACAAAAGACATAGCAAGTTAATTTTGTAGAAATCTTGATAGACTTCCAACAATATCCTTATTCTAGGCTTCCTTGGGCTTTACCACTCTGCTATCAGATAGAGTTTATGTAGTTAAGGGGACAAAATAATTATTGCTTCCCTTTAACTATTCTCAGGATATGCAAAAATTCTCTTTGCATATCTGCCATAGTTACCTTAGAAGAGCATGAATCATAATAATTTTGTCTAAGAATGAACATTTGCTTTGAGGTTTTGAAAAGATGAGACGTGCTTATTTAGATTTAATCATTGAAGAAGGTGCAGTTCGATGGTCTCTAGTAAAACTCCGATGGGCAGCCTTTAAAAGAAGCTTTCTAGTCATATGAAGAGAGAGCAGCCTTGCTGAGCACGAACAGCAAATGGAAGTTCACCCCTTGCATGATTCCATTTACATCCCATTTCTGAAGTGGCAGCATTAGGTATAAAAGGAGAATAGACCAGTGGCCAGAGGGTGGGAGGGATTATTCCGAAAGGAGACAGGTGTTGATTACAAAAGGACTTGAAGATGGTAGAACTTGGGGTGTTGGAATCGTGACTGTGGTGGTGGATACGTGAATGTCTGTGCGACTATATTGAATCCACACCTAGCAGTGCAAGTAAAACTGGGGAAATCTGAAGAAGGTAAGTGGACTGTGGACAGTCTCAGTGTCAATATCCTGAGGGTGACATTATGCTCTAGTTCTGCAAAACGTTAACCATGTTGGGAAGCTGGGCAAAGAGTACAAAGCATCTCTTTTTCTTTCTTTCTTTCCTTTTTTTTGAGACAGAGTCTCACCCTGTTGCCCCCAATAGAGTGCAATGGTGTCATAGCTCACAGCAACCTCAAACTCTTGGGCTCAAGACATCCTCTTGCCTCAACCTCCCAAGTAGCTGGACTACAGGCGCCCGCCACAATGCCCAGCTAATTTTTAGAGACAGAGTCTCGCTCTTGCTCAGGCTGGTCTCGAACTCCTGAGCTCAGGCAGTCCACCCACCTCAGCCTCCCAGAGTGTTAGGATTACAGGTGTGAGCCACTGCGCCCAGCCTCACAGAGTCTCCTTGCTGTATTTCTTATAGCAACTATGTGTAAATCTACAATCATCTCAATTAAAGGAAAAAAACAAGAGTAGCCAGTAAAATTAATCTACAGCATTAGAATTCAGGATGTTCATTTTTCTGGTAGGAACGGAAAGCATGGTGTCTAATTCCTAAGGTTATCATTATTATTGTATTTTTAGATGCAGGGGCTGGTTTACATAGCATGTTCACTTTGTTAAAATTCGTCAAGTTGTATACTTACTATGTGCACTTCATGTATGATACAGAGGTGTATCTATGGGTGTTTACATATATCTTACCTTTATAAAGCATAAGGAGAGTAAACCGAGGACAGTGGCCATCAGGAGCTCTCTACACGTGCTGCTTCTGCTGCCGGCCTGGTCACCTGCGATACTGTACATATGTATATTGTTACCACGGGCAGTCATGTAAGGTCTTGAAATACCATTTGAGGGATTCGGGCATCCAGAAGATTCTTAGTTACATGTGCTGTGAAACTGGCTCTGTACTCTCTGGTAGATGTTTTGTTGAAAGAAATTGTTTCTAATAAAAATAAATTAGAACCAGTGACTTGGCAGATAGACCCAATCCTTTGTAACAATGAGAGAGTTCTTGCCCTGCCTGTTGCCGTCACTTGAAGAACTTGGCCTACTTCAGTTAAAATGTAAACTGGTGCCAAGTTTGCATATTTCACCAGGGCTTGTTCTCTGGCCACCGGCTCATAGCTCCTTGAGTTTAAATTTAAAAAAAAAAAAAGGTGGCTCGGTGCCTATAGCTCAAGCGGCTAGGGCAGCAGCCACATACACAGGAGCTGGCAGGTTCGAATCCAGCCCAGGGCTGCTAAACAACGACAACCACAACCAAAATAGCCGGGTGTTGTGGGTGCCTGTAGTCCCAGCTACTTGGGAGGCTGAGGCAAGAGAATCGCTTAAGCCCAAGAGTTGGAGGTTGCTGTGAGCTGTGATGCCACAGCACTCTACCAAGGGTGGCAGAGTGAGACTCTGTCTCAAAAAAAAAAGGGTGGGAGAGTCCTAGTCTTTCTAGGTCCTCCCTCTTACAAACTAAAACCCTCGAGCTGACAAAACAAAAAGCAGAGGGAGACTCTAAGAGGAAGACAAGACCTTCAGAAATGGCGCAGGTAAGATCTGGGAGCTTCCTTGTCACCTCCCATTTATCCCTGACAAAGTGACCTCCACCCTGGAACCGACAACAGACCCAGATGAAGAAGAGCCTGGAAAAGTCTATTCCTACCAGCCAAAGGATTAGAAAAAGGGGTGGCCTAACCATACAAACCTTTGTGACACTTAATTCCTTGCTCCAACCAAATACCAACAGAAAAAAAATACCCCCATGTTTTCAGGGGGACCAAGCAGGAAGTGGATCTGCCATCTGGCTCCCAGCAGGACCAGGTGGGATCTGATCCCCAGCCTGGGCGGTGACTGCAGGGTCCCAGTCAGGGAGCTGAGTCTCCACCTCCGCCCAGCGGCAGTGACACTTCGAGCAGAGTGAGGCCGCAGAGGGCAGGCTGTTCCTGCAGGCTGAGCTTCCAGCCCCATGAGCAAAACTGAACAAGGTGGCGCTTCCCTTCTTCCCCCGGGATGAGTCAGGCTCCGCAGGGAGTCGGTACCCAGTAACTCCTAACACTACCGATGGAAGTGGTGGCAGGAGGTAGTGACAGCTGATACTGCTTCCTTCCTGCCTCTCTTCTGGGATCAGTGGTACCCAGTGACGAGATGAGCTTCGTCCTCACCCTGCAGCAAAACAACGGTGACAATCAGCCTGTTTCCCCAACCTGGTGACAGCAGAGCTCTGCGGGGAGCTGATGTCACGCCCCCGGCTGAAGGCAGTGAGTCAGCGTCAGCTGGTGCCCCCTTTTCAGCAGGAGCCCTGCATGCCCTGAAATGGAGAGGAAATAAAACCCACAGTCTCATGACAGCTAAGATGTCTGTCCATGGTACAATGTACAGTCACTCACTGCAGAATAATCACAATGTGAATGAGACAAGACAATCCACAGATGCCAACACTAATCTGAATCAGATGTTAGAATTATCTGACAAGGATACTGCGGCAACCATCTCACAAAGTTTCCATAATGAATTCTGACACAAATGAAAAAGTGCAAAATCTCATAGTATTGTAAAAAAGAACCCAACAGAAACCATAGAACTGAAAAATGGAGAAATCTAAATATAAAGCTTGCTGGGGCGGCACCTGTGGCTCATCAAGTGGGGCAGCGGCCCCGTATACCGAGGGTTGCGGCCTCAAAATACAAAGCTTGCTGAACAGGCACAGTAGTGGGGTAGAGAAAACAGAGGACGAAATTAGCAAACTTCAGACATACCAATGGAACATCTTGAACAACAGAAAGAACCTACACTTGAACAGTGGGCACAGCTTCAGGGATCCGTGGGGCCATCACAAGGGAGCAATTTCATATCAGGGCTCCCAAAGGAGAGGAAACTCACCGAGACTGAAGACGAATTTGAATAACTAATGACTGAAAACTTAACCAAGTCAGGAAAAAACACAAACTGACATAATCGAGAAGCTGAGCAAACCCACGTGGGAAATCCATGCCCAAAATAGTATAATTAAACTTGTAAATATTAACGACAAAGACGGCGTCCGGAGAAATTCAGAGTACAGTGAATTTTCCATCTGGAACCATGAAGAGTAGAAGGAAATAATACAACATGTTTCAAGTACTGAAAGAAAAGAACTGTCGACTGTGAATTCTGTATTCAGCAGAAATAATTTTTCAAGAATGGAAGGAAGATAAAGACATTCTCAGATGAAGGAAAACTAAGAAAATTTGCTGCTAACAAAACTACCTATACAGCATGGCTGAAGAAAGTTCTCTAAACAGAAAGGAGATTTCAAGCCTGAATATCAGGAAAAAGGAACTCAAGGTACTATTTTAAATAAAGAAAAGAGGAATATCATCATGGGCAAAAATAGGTCTAAATATAACAAACTGTCTTACTTTGCATTCATATCTTAAATCACATTTGCTGGTAGAGTAAAAATTGTGCCATCTTAATAATATTTGGAACTCAGTGTATGTGGAGCACACACTTGAGACAATTGCCTTTTTTCTAAGACAAGGTCTTGCTCTGTTGCCTGGGATAGACTGCAGTGCTTTGTCATATGACACAACACAACCTCAAATTCCGGGGCTTAAGCAAGCCTACTGCCTCGGCTACCCAAGTAGCTGGGGCTACAGACACAGGCCGCCACACCCAGCTACTGTTTTCTATTTTATGTTTTTGTGGGAACAGAGTCCACCATGTTGCTTAGGCTGGTCTTAGTCTCTTGGCCTCAAGCAATCCTCCTGCCTGAGCCCCCAAATGCTAGGATTGTAGACACAAGCCACCACACCGGGCTTGACAATTACATTTTTAAATGGTGGTGAGGCCCCTCTCCTTCCAGGTGACATGTGCAGAGTGACATCCTTCTATGGCACAGTATGTAAAAAGTGGAAACATACTTTCTATTAAAGAAATCTAACCTCAGCTGGGGGGTCAGGGTTAACACTCCCAATGGCAAGTCTTGATGATAGTTTGTGCCTTTGATAAGACGTGATGAAAACTGTCTCTGTGGTCCTCCTCCCAAGAGCACATCACTCCAACCTAAACAGGAGAAGAACTCCAGATGAGGACGTTCTACAGAATACCTGAGCAATGCTCCTCAGAACCTTCCAGGTCACCAAAACCAAGGCCAGTGTGAGATGCGGTGGCAGCCAAGAGCGGTCTCAGGACACACAACTACGGTGTTCGTTTCCCCACAAACTGAGCAGCTGAAAACCATGGGAATGTGTTCTCTCAGTTCAGGGGCTCGGAAGTCTGAAATAGTGGTCAGTGTTGGCGGGACGGGTTCCTTCTGGAAGCTCCGAGGCAGGATCTCTGTGGCTGTCTTGTGCTTCCAGTGGTTGCTAGTAACCTTGGCATTGTGTGACTTGAAGACTCAATCACTCCAATCTCACCCTCCACCTTATCATCACCTGTACTCATCTTAGGTACCCCCGAAATCCAGGATGATTTCATTTCAGGATACTTAATGAATGACAAATACCCCGTTTCAAAATATAGCCAAGTTATGAACTTCCAGGTGGGCATAATTTCACGGGCTACTGTTCAACCCGCTATGGTTACTAAATGTGGAATCCCTGGATGGAGCCCTTGACCAGAAAATGGACATTAGGTAAAAATGAAAGTAATCAGATAATATGCAGACTTTACTTAATAATAATGTTAACAATACTGGTTCCTTAATTCTAACCACATTAAAGTTAGATGTTTATAATAGGGGGAACAAGGTGTGGGGTATATGGAAACTACCTGAATGATCTTCATAGTTTTTTTGTACATCTAAAAGCATTCTAAAAGTAAAAGTTTGTTTAAAACATTTTTCTAGGGTCCCACAATTTTTTAAAAAAATAATCACTTTTCTTGGCTCGGCGCCTGTGACTCAACGGGCTAAGGCGCCAGCCACATGCACCTGAGCTGGCGGGTTCTAATCCAGCCTGGGCCCGCCAAACAACAATGACGGCTGCAACCTAAAAATGGCCGGGTGTTGTGGCGGGCACCTGTGGTCCCAGCTACTTGGGAGGCGGAGGCAAGAGACTCGCTTGAGCCCAGGAATTGGAGGTTGCTGTGAGCTGTGATGCCACAGCACTCTATCCAGGGTGACAGTTTAAGGCTCTGTCTCAAAATAATAATAATAATAATCACTTTTTAATGGTAAAAGAATAATTTTAGAGAAAAATAGATAAATTTTAGTTATACTAGAATATCAGGATTATTTTTTTTTCTTTAGAAATGAAATCTATACATGCATCAGTGGTCCTCCTTAACTTGTGTGATTTTTTTATCCAAGGAACTGAGGGTAGGAAGAATTCTCACACTCATTAGGGTGGCTGTTATTAAGAAAATCTTAGAGATACCAAGTGCTTGGAGGCACAGAGAAACCCAGAACCCTCCTTGCTGGTGGGAATGGAAAATAGCACAGTCACTCCATAAAGCAGGCGAGACGTTTCTTTTATAAAACTAAATAGCCAGCTACCATATGACCTAACATTCACACTCCTGGGCATTTATCCCAAGAAATGAAGACTAGGTTCTCACAAAACCTGTACACAAATGAATAATTATGGTGGCTTTATTAATAGAGTTAAAAATTGGGAAGGAAAAACCCCAGGTGCACATCAACAGGTCAGTGACTAAACCAACCGTGGTCTATCCACACTATGGAATATGACTCAGCAATAAAACTGCAGCAATGTAGGTGAATCTCTAGGGATTTATGCTGAGTTGAGAAAAGCCTCCAAAGAGGGTAATGGTTGTTAAGGGATGGGGCCAGGGTGGGCGAGGGGAGGTGGACGTGGCTACACAACAACCACGGGGGACTCTTGTGGTGACAGAAGCACTTTGTGTCTTGACTGCATTAGCGCCAACCTTCTGGTCCTGACACTGCATTGGAGCTTTGCAAGATGTTACTATTGAAAGAAACAGGACAGGACACCCATTTTCTGCATGTATTACTTCTTACAACTACCTGTGAATCTACAGTTATGTAAAATAAGAAGTTTAACTAAACAAAAAAAGGTGGCATGGATGCGGAGAGAAGGGAACACTTTTAATCTGCTGGTGGGACTGCAAACTAATACAACCTTTTTGAAAGTATGGAGAACCCTCAAAGAACTCAAGCTAGACCTCCCATTTGATCCTGCAATCCCATTACTGGGCATCTACCCAAAGGGGAAAAAAATCCTTTTATCATAAGGACATTTGCACTAGACTGTTTATCGCAGCTCAGTTTACAATCCCCAAACATGGAAACAGCCTAAATGCCCCCCAACCCAGGAATGGATTAACAAGCTGTGACATATGTAGACTATGGAATATTATTCAGCCATTAAAAAAGATGGAGACTTTACATCTTTTGTATTAACCTGGATGGAAGTGGAACAGATTATTCTTAGCAAAGCATCTCAAGAATGGAGAAGCATGAATCCCATGTACTCAGTTCTGATATGAGGACAATTAATGACCTAGTACGTGGTGGGGGAGAGTAGAGAGGGGAAGGAGGGAGGGGGCTGGGGGGTCATGGTGTGTGACACACTTTTAGAGGGAGGGACAGAATTATAAGAGGGGCTTTACCTAACAAATGCAAGCAATGTAATCTGGTTCAAAAAGCTTAAAAAAAAATAGGTTACTCACCCTATAAAATACTATACCTGTATTTCCTATTTTGTGTTGTCATGGTAACTTTAATTCTCTAATTGTTAATGGTATATAATGAATATTTGTATATTGAACTTAAAAAATAATAAAATAATGGTAAACATTAAAAAAGGGGGGGGCACACATGCTTCTTCCTCACAATCTGACCCAAGCTGACAGTCATTCCTGAATTGGAATGGAAATTAGTGACGGCCTCTCCTACCCCAGGCTTCTAGTCTGGGGTGGACAAATTAAACTGGCCAATTGTTTTCTGTGACTTGCTTTTATTGTAGAGCATAGACTTGAGATGAAGTCAACTGTAGCCAGTTTACAAAGCATTAGGCAAGCTTAGAATGTGTTCGGGGCTGAGGAGAGAATCCCATTCAATTTTTTGGCAAATGGAGAAATGAAACCTAAGAGTAATGTGTCCAGTGACAAGGCAATATTAAATATGAGACTATTGGCCAGGTGCAGTGGCTCAGCCTGTAATCCTGTCACTTGGGAGGCTGAGTCTGGAGGATTGTTGGAAGCCAGGAGTTCGAGACCAACCTGGGCAGCATAGCAAAACCCTTTCTCTACAAAAAAATGAAGGAAAAGTTAGCCAAGCATGGTGGCACGTACCTGTAGCCCTAGCTGCTTGGGAGGCTGACACAGAGGATCACTTGAGTTCAGGAATTGGAGACAGCAATGAATTATTGTTAGGCCAATGCACTCCAGCCTGGGTAACAGAGTGAGACCTTGTCTCTTTAAAAAGCAAATCAAATAAACAAAAACACCCAGCTGCTCCTTGGCCGGCCTTCATGTGTAAGTAACAATTACCCTCCCTAGATGGAGGCGATGGCGTGGCCTGCATGGGGTGTGGATGTGGGGGGGACATCCACCCCACATCCACACCCATCCACTGAAGCATCCCAGGGCCTGAGGGACAGTCCTGTCCTCTCTGGATCTCAGCTTCTTACCCGTTGTGTTTATCCTAACTGCAGTCATAAAAAGGTTTTGTGGAGGGTGTCTCATCAAGGCAGAATGAATTGTCAGATTGCGAAAGAGGATTAAAATCACGTGCCTTCTCTTATTCTAGTCATGGGCCGTCAGACTGTATGAAGATTCGGAACCACAGGCTCTATGAGATTGGAGGAAATATAGGTAAGCTTTCTGTAGCAGCTTCTACTCCTAAATTTTCTGCTTACCCTAAAATAAAGATGCTTCTATTATTAAGAATACTGTATGTATTTTACACATTTCTTAGATAATTCAAAATCAGTGTTTCAGGTATTTTTAATTTGAGATAAAAATGGTTACATGACTATTCTAAAATATTTTCAAAACTTAAATGAGACTATTTTAGTGTAATGGAGTCAACTATGGGGCCTCTTCAGGGTGACCGTTCAGTTGGAAAGGCTCTTCCCAGAGACACACGCAAAGCAAAGCAGAGGATGTTAGGAGAACTCCCAGAAGTGTGCCAGCCTCTTTGTTTCCTCTCTCTATTTTTACCGTCACCCCAAGTTCATTCTTCCTGTATCCCTGACAAGGGGTGGGGGTCGGAGTGCAAGACGGCTCTCCCCGTCTGTGAAAGCCCTCCCAGCGCCCTCTCTTCCCTTGCCCCTGCCCAGGGCCCTGCCTCCCCTTACGCCTCCCCTGCCCAGAGAGGGCCTCCCTCCCTCCATCTCTCTCTCAACTGCAGTCTTTTCATCTGCAAAAAAAATGCTGGTAATTCCTGCCATCTTTACAAAACTGTCCTGACCCCCTTCCAGTCTGCTCTCAATTCCTTGTTTCAGTCTGAAGCAGAAACTGGACTCCGCTTTCCGGGCTTTCCCTCCGGAAATCACACCGGCTGGGATTTCCCCCTTCACACTTGGCCAGAATCTCTCTCTGTCGTCAAGGTCACCAGACGATCCCACGTGGTGCAATCCTGCCGCTCAGGTGTCTTTAGAGCCGCCTGAGTGCTCTTTACTGGTTTCCAGGACACCCTGAGCTCTGCCTGGTTCCACTTCACTGCTGCTCACAGGAGCCGTTCACGCCACTGCCTCTCGTTCTCTGAGCCTCTCACGGTGGGCAGCTGTAGGTTGAGTCCATGGCCCGCCCTCCTCTTTACACTTAGCTCCCACGGGGGCTCAGTGCATCTCACTGCTCTTCCTAAAAAGCCTCCTGTGCGCTGATGCCTCTCTCAGACCCCACATCCACACCCAACCACGGGGCACGTCTGGCTGTCTGAGACCTCACCTCCACCTCCAGACCCAGCCACTGGGCACATTAGGCCTCAGGACCTTTGCATGTGCTCTTTTCCCCAGAATCCTCTGCCTCCAGATACCCCCATTTCTCACTCCCGTGCCTCTTTCAGGTCTTTGTCAGTAGGTCACCTTCCCGTTGAGACCTCCCCAGCTTCCTCACGCGCCTCCCAGGCTTTGCTTTTTCTACCATCCTTCCCGCTGCTGGGCTTACTTTATATCGTACTTATGTATTTGTTAGTTGCCTTTAGTCCCTGCAGAATGTTTTTGACTGTCTGCTACATTGCTGTAGCCCCGGCCTCCAGAATAGGGCCTGGCATATAGTAAAAATCTTTGATAAATTAATAAATCGAGCAAGGAAACCTTGGTAGTTTTGTTTGAGACTTTACATTTCAAGAGGACTTGCACATGAAGGCTTGCAAAATATGCTTGTCCTCTGGGATGGTCTTTTTTCCTGTTAACATTTGGGATCTCCTGCCCAGATGTATTGCGTCCGTAGTAAAAAAAAAAAAAACAACAAATGACCATTCCTAAAATGAGCTTGACTTGGGGCATCTCTAAGCCTGGACAGGTTACTGTCCGTAAAACCATTCGAGGATGTGTTTGCATTGATGGGATGAGTTTGTCCCCCAAACAGTTCTTGCCATATTTTTCTAATTGACATAGAGAAGCTAGGGAAATAATTTGCCTGTGCTTGGTATGTCTGGGCTTTTTTTTCACATTTACACAAGATTTATTTCAAGTGCCGATACGTCACAGTCCTAAAGAAAGGAAGGAGAAGGGAGGGAGAGAGGCCGGGGAGGAAGACTTTACTAAGAGTACCATGTACGCTGTTCTGATGGGCACCCTGAGAGCTCTGAGTTCAGCATGATCAGTGTTCCACAAAAAACGCTGGTACCCCTTATTTTTTGAAATAAAAAGCTAAAAAGAAAAGTGTTTTAAAAGAAACTTGTGCAAACACTAAGTGACATACATTTTTCAAAATACTGATTTTTGTCTTTCTTTAGGACAGCATTGCTTGGATCCAGACGCTTATATATTGGATGTATATCATGCGAATCCTCAGGCCGAGTGGGTGATTAAGCCCCAAGCAAGTCTTTGAAACACCCTCACAATGGCGGCTGTCTGGATGGTGCGCCCGCGGCTCCTCTATTTAGTGGGGAGAAGGCAGCACTGCCTCGGCCTGCTCGTCCCCACAGCCCTCTCCGTGGGCGTCACCAACATGAATTATGGAACAGGAGCACTGTGGTTTTCCATTTCAACGGAAGTTTCCTCGTGACATTTCTTTGATGAAAGAAAAGGAAAGAGGACCTGGTCTTTCCAAAAGAAAGGCCAGTCTAGAACATGGAACTCTAATCATTTCTAGTGTTTTGACTTCATAGCAGAAACGAACTTGGCCCCATATGTACGGGGATCGGCAGCACTTCTTTCTATATCGCCAATGCTGTGACCACGAGAGGTGAAAGAGGCCCTTTTTTATGCTTGTGTTACATGCATATATTGACCTTTTTGAGCAAGAATGCCAGGATAGCCTTAATATCTCCCCTGCAAAATAATCTGGATCTGCTTCCCGAGAGAATCAGACAGTTTCTAGAGTGAAACAGACAGCACTTGCTCTCACCCCTGAATTAGAGGAGGAAGAACTTCGTTTAAAGAAAACGGTGTCCATCTTACTGTGTTATGACCATAAGCGTTCAGGTGCAAATGGACTTGTCTCTATCACCTATTAAAAATTGGTATTTTTGAAAAACCTACTCTCACATGAGCACAGATCTCTCCAGTGAAGCTCAGTTTGACGAAGGGTGCCCTGAGTTCTCCTTACCTCCGCTGCAGTCAGCCTTCACAGAGCTTCTATTTTCTCATCAGGGCTGTGGTGCTCTATGACTGTCTTTCCGTCTACCTGGCACAGGTCTCCTTTCCCATCAAATGCGTCATTTTTTGTGTGTATTTCACACCTGTAGAATATTTACGTCTTCAGCCCCAATTTAAAAAAGCAGAACTGTTTTTATCCAGGAGTGCTGAAAAATACTGTTCTAGCCAAGCTTTTGTCCATAAATCCACATGGTGACCTGCTGGGGATTAGTGTCAGGCTTTAAAATCAGATACATGTTGGATAAGCTGAAACCAGGTCACTGTCAAGCCCTGCAGAGACATTTTCTAGACCTGCAATTAGCTGGAACACATAGACCTCACATTTCTAATTTAGAGCAAATCCAAAATGAGACGACAGATAGTTAGTTAGAATTAGGGACAGAGTTCTCATTTACCCGTGATGTATACTTCAGCTTGGAATCCACAGATTGAGATGTCAATAAGTTTATGTCACATTTTATGAGCTCCAAGGCCCAAAAGATTCTCTTGCAATTCAAACAACAGCCAGAGTTGCAGAATACATCTTTTGTCTACTTAGCAAGTCTCAAAACATAATGTGATAACACTTTATATGTAGAAAAAAGTCTCTTGTATGCTCGATTATGCTTTGATGTCTGTACAAAACATTGCTTCTAATCAACATGTAGATAATTGTGGTTTGGGCCTCTAGGACCTTGTTATATTTTTTATAGAAAACACAAAGATCCATTTATTGGATTTGTTTATTTGATTATTTTTGTTTCTTCACCTGAAAACTCATTAAAAGGTTTCTATTTATTCTTACATGTCATCACTTCTTAATAAATGGCTAATTGATGGCATGTGAGTTTACGTAATGAATTTCTGGAGTCTGAAGAATGATGTTATCATTTTTGCCATTTAAACAATTTTACGTAGTTGCCAATCCTATATGATGGCAGTAATTTATGCCCATATATGGAAGAAACTCTTCAAATAGCCATCTTACACTTTTACCAGTTGGTAAAAAACCAACTGGTTTTTCTTATATCATTTCATTCAAACAGTAAAATTTTTTTGCATTTATATCAAAATTTCATAGATCTGTTAGTTTACTTCTTTGAAAGTTTTTATTTCTATTGACTGAAAATATATTAGAATCTATTCATCAGTTCTAAAGGTTTTAAGATTTACTGCAACTTATCACCATTTTCAAATAAATGCATAATAGGTTACAGGTAAAATACAGTTTCTTCTCCTCTGACTTGAGTCAGTAACTATAATCACTTTGGTTTATTTGAGAATGTGTGACAACTTTCAAATAACTATAAAATATGGAAGGCTATGTCAATACCAATATTGGATGTAACTACTCTTCTTAGGCATAGGGTTACCTAATTGATTAGAGAAAAAAAATTAACAGACTCACAGACTCATCGGTGTGGTTAAAGAAGCTATTTCTACCAAATATATTCTTAAGAATAAACAAACTCCTGAAATAAAAAATTTTAAAGCCTGTCACCTAGATATTGAAGGAATTTTTGCCCTATCAAGATTTATTTTTTAAAAGTTCAATAATCCACAAAAATGAATCATAACATTTGCATACAGAAGGGCAGATGCCATATTTCTGCATGTTGTTCTAGATTTTCTCATTCTCCCATCTCTAGTGCTCTTCGTATACAACTGGGAAAACAGTACCCAGGGAAGTATTGGAGGAAGTATTTAGAAACATTTATTCATAAAAAGTCCTAGAGCTGGCTCATGTTTACCTCTATTCTGCAGAAGAGGACCCCTTTTTTAAGCAGCTCACTTGGGAATATAATTCATGGAGTCAACCCTCCTTGAACAAACTGGAATGTCAACACTTCACAATGTATACACAGTAT